>MJUU01006667.1:102549-115797 GCA_002080025.1 Modiolus philippinarum | reverse complement strand
TCCTCTTGTACACTGTGTGTCTGAGGCTAATAAAGAATTGTCTTGTCTAATTATTTGTCGAAATTTACACCGTTTTAATGCAACTTGGGTAGTTATCGAATTTTGAAGCCATTGGGCCGATGCCACTGCTGGTGGACCAGAGATCCGCGAGGGTATTTACCAGCCCAATAGTCAGACTTGTCTGACATGAAAAAATTACCTTGCGTTTTATAGAAATTTACTGCTTTTATCAAAGTTCTAACCCCTTTGAAATACTAAGGCTTCACTCCGTGTATGACACTCGGTGGATGTATTTGGTACTGAATTTGGCCTCCTATTTCTATATATTTGGTAAGGAGTACTTCTTTTTGACTACTTTTGGATCATGGCTTTCAATATTGTTTGATTTAAATGCTGCTGATGAGAGGTTACTCCTTGAAACACGTGGAAAGCATAACAAAATTTACCTTTTTATGCAACATGGGTATTTATTGTATTATAGAAATTTTGATATCGGTCCAAAATTTTTGGGTCGTATTTCCCCATATAAAAAATGCTTATAGTTCAAATGCTTTACCAGAACACCATCATCAATGCCAATCAGGTAGACTTATCTGCATATTTGTCAGTAATTATAAAATAGTTTAAAAATTTCTGAACATGATTTTTTTTTCTGCTTGGAAGCTTTAACCTTAGTTTTAATTTCTCTACAAAATTTCTGGAAAATATGCTTTCGATAATTGTTAATGCTTTCTTTTTGTATAGTAAATTAAGTGAGATAATTTTGAATCTTAAAAAAGAAATTGCAGTGCATGATAGAAGGACAGTACTGATTATTTTTCAAAATAATGGAATTTTTTATTATTAAGCAGTCATTATCACAAAAAACCAAATCGTTCTAATTGATGAATATGCAAGGAGAATTGACACATATAATAATAAGCCCTTATCTTTTTTTTGCCTTTCGTGGCCTAAAAAGGTGCGTCTGATTTTCATGTTTGTTCATTCGAGTTTGTATAACGTAAATCAATTAAAAAGAGTTCATTGCTGAAATCTAAAATTCTTTGGATGACAAAATGAATAATTAAAAATGTATGAGAGTATATGCATCAGGCATGGTCTCGTATGTCTTTAGCTTAAACTTCTTTTGTCCCGTTTCAGGTACTTTTCACATATATCGGGTGGTTGACATTGCTCACAGGATTTCAAATCGACTGAAAACATTAAAGTTTATGAATGTAAGATTGTGTGGATATGCAGAATCCGTTGGGTAACATGACTTTGGACGTGTATAAAGATATTATCGAGGTAATATTGTAAAAGGCAAAAAAATATGCATATAAAAACACTAAAACATATTGGAAATTATGGAACAACGACAGTAGAATACCGAAGGAACAAGGGAAGCGAAGAACACAAAAATCAAAAACCAAAGACATGGCAAAAACGGCAATAGAGAAAAACAAAGACAAAACAAGGACGTGAGACAGCTACAGTGCACGGAAATAAAAAGACGACATCAAGAACTAAGGCACTCATAGTGTGAACTCCCATGAAAACCGGGAATGACATCAGGTGCTCCGGAAGGGTAAGCATGTCCTGCTCCGCTAGCGACACCCGTCTCACTATCAGCCAGTCAATCCAGGGTTGAGTCAAAGACGGTTATGTCAATACGGGACTTTCGAGATAGGTACTCTCGTGTAATTGAAGGCGGAAACGATCTCCGCAGATACCAATGAGAAGGATAACCGGAATCCAGTCTTATTGAATATAAATATATACCCCCTAAAACAAACCATTCATTAAATTTAAGTATACTTATAATTTGTCCTGCATTGACAATCATTTAACTAAATTTTAATTGACGAAAAGCAATTAATCTGAAGCGCTACAAATCGATTAAATATAATTTCTTAGTGACTCCATCTCAAGGTATTGATGTATTGATTTTTTACGAATAATAATAGATTTGTTTCGGAGTGAACACAACTCAAAAATCCCTTATTCCGTGAAGACGTGTAATCTAGCTGAAAATGTCCGTTTTCGTTTGGGACACAGACACGTCATATCTGTAAATGATGTCATGGTGACGGCCATAGAATTTCTGAAGGGATGAAAGCAACAAAGGCTAAACAAATCCCTGACTAAGCAACTTTTGGGACAGTGTTTTTGCTCTAATCAAAAAATCACTGTATAAACTACATCAACAGTAACGAATCAACTGTGAAATGTACACTCTATAGGCTGGAGAGCTAGGAAATTATGTTTTATTTATTCCTTTTATACCCTTGACAAAAAAAAAACAATCAGTAGAAAGCATTTGGAATAACAAAATATGGAAGTTACTGTAAATTTGATTTTAGTTTTTTAGATGCTCCTTTCGACAACTTATGTGCAGAACAATTTAAAACATTTTGAAGGTGATAAACAGAAATATGTGAAATAGATGATAAAGAACAATAATCATTAGGACCTAAACAAAAAGCAAAAACCAGCCACAGATAAAGCTATGCATGCGGGAGATATATTTGTGGTTAAAACAAAAGCTACAAAAAAGTCGGGTTTTCGGGCCAGTAGCGAAGTACTGATTACTACACTGGTGCATATATTTAGTTCACCACCAGAGGCACGTATTAGTAAATAACACAATTACCGGAAGTAACTGCCATTCAGCAAATCTTGTCACATGTATTTTGTCAATTCCAGATGTCAGTCTAATAATCAGATAGCAAATGTATTTAATACTGAAGATATATCAATATTCAAAGCACATTATTTTGTATCTCAAAATTCTAAAATTAAATCTCCTAGTTCATGCATGAAATGTAGACCTTTTTTTTCTAGAGCTAAATGCGTGACTATTCAAGGTGCATCTACAGACCAAAACAAAAGTAGTGCCCCTGCCAGTCATAAATCTTGACTTAAACAAAACGTTTTACTTGAAGGGGAGGTAACAGTGAGCATGTTTTATCGAGAACTCTTGTAGGATCTGACAACTGGTACTACATGGCAGAATATAGTGCATTACTATTGATTATCATTAGTTTTCAAATTATATTCCATGTCTATGATTTATTTTTAGTGATAGAACTAAACCGGCTTGAACCATCCCCCTCTTTCTCGACTATTCAATTACCAAGCTCATAATAAAACAGTAAAACAAGTGCCATAAAATTCATTCAGATGTGATACTCCTGAGACAGAAGTCGTCGAAACGCCCACATTAAACTTCTCAACGTATATTTGTTCCCTATAATATTTTTTCTCATTGGAAATAATATTATTACTCAAGATAAGATCAAGAATAAATATTATATTATACAATATAAAGTTTCCCTTGTTGTTTTTGGAACTTTTATTTTGGCAATATTTATACCTGCTTCAGTTGGTTGCACATGTGTCATGTGCTATTATTTCCTTCATAATATTTGTTCCAAAAGGATAAAGTATTATAGAATATTTGTTCCAAAGAAACAAATATTATAATATTTGTTCCTAACGGAATAAACGTTATATAACAATTGTTCCAAAAGGAAGAAATATTATGCCTATGTTTATGAAATTTGTTCCAAAGGAACTTGTGTTATACAGAACAAATTTACGTTGACAGGCTGCATTTTCATGAAATGTTTTAACCATTTTGTACTTGTTAACTTTCTCATTCATGCTTAATCCATTGTAAATTGTAGTTGAGGAAGACATTTCCAAGCTTTAGCATTAAAATGTTTATTTTTATGTACATACTATGTGACCCCTAGATGTTTTGTTTTTGGTCGTTTTAACCTGGATATGGGATGTTGTCTCCTTGACATTTACCCCATTTCCTTTCTTTTTCATATATACTGTTTCAAATTCCCCGCTGCCAATTTTGTTTAGATCTCAAGTCCATAATTTGATTCCATCTTTACTTTGACATCAGGTTCTACTGGTTCAATAATGTATGATACTAATTGTCATAATATTATGTCATATGCTTCTATAATATAATGGCATCAGGTTCGATAATATTATGAGACTAGTTTTCATAATATTATGACTTTACATTCTATAATATTATGATAGTAATTTCCCAGAATACTATAATATTAGGTTCTATGATATTATGATAATACATTGTAGTTTCGCATAATATTATGATATCATGTTTTATAATTTTATGTTAGTAGTTTCTACTAATATTATGGCATCAGATTTTATAATTTTGTGATACTAGTTTTTATATCATTATGACATCAGATCTTTGGTTCTCAATGATGAAACCACTTTTTATGCCCTAGAACAAGGCTCTGGGAACCTATTCTATTTGACCGTCTGTCTGTTTTTCTGTATATCCGAAACTTTAACATTTGCTATAACTTTTGAACTATATAAGATAGACTTTTCATTCTTGGCAAGTGTATAGGTCTAGTCAACAGAAAAATAAATATGAAAAAATTATGTCCAGTAAAAGATCAAGATCACAGAGGTCAAAAGGGGGTTTAATTTGGTCTTTTCCCTATTGACTGTCAAAAATTATTTATCGTATAGAGATGACGCTTTCTTTATTTATTACTTATAAAATTGCACAACTGCACTATGTGTGGTAGCAATAACCAGTTTATGAGAAACAAGAGGCCAAACAGATACATAAAACATTCAAGCAATTTTCAATAAACAAGAGACCCAAAGAGCCCACCATTTTCCGAAAATTGGTTAATGTTAAAGGTCGAGGTCAAAGATGTCATTAAGGGTATAAATTTCGTTTCCCATATTTGAATGTAGAATCTCGGGTCATATGTATCGCTTTACAAACACAATAGTCATCTTTTTTATAATATTATGACCTTTATATCGTTATTATTATAATATGTCAAAAATTGTGTATTGTTTATAATATTATGGCATTTAGTACTGTAATATGATATACCATTATAGTTTCTGATGCAAGAGTGTGTTTAAAATTTTTCCATAATCTATAAACAAACATTTACCTCTTTTATATTATAAGATTTTATATAATTTCAAAATATTATATTCATATATTTTCAGACATACATGATAATGAAAAAAGAAGAATTAGAAAAAGAGTAACTAAATTTGAAATATTAGACAATGAGCTGTATTATTCCGGTGGAAATCAGAAGAAGGAACAAAGAAAACTAGTCATTACAACTGATAAAAGAAATTCTATTCTTAAATTATGCCATGGTGATAATGGTTGCCATCTTGGCATGGAGAAGACTTTACAAAATTACTGAAAGATATTACTGGAAAGGAATGACTAAAGACATTAAAAAATACACTAAGAAATGTGAGACTATAATTGACTTTTTTTCTAGTTATTAAGAAGCATTTCCTCTGAAACGAAAGATTGCAAGTGAGGTTGCTGAGAAATTATTTGAGGTTTTTTGTCGACAAGGTGTCCCACTGGAATTAGTCAGTGACAATGGTGGAGAATTAAATTTCCTTTTATCAAAATGCATCACAGATAAATACGGTTACAAGCACATCCTTATCTCTCTTTATCATCCAGAGTCCAACGGGAAGTGTGAGCGTGTAAATCAGTCTGTCAAATCAATGCTAAACAAAACTGTAACAGATAATGAAACCACATGGGAACGTGTTTTGCCACAATGTGTTTTGCTTATAACACGTATAGACAATCATCTACCAAATATTCTCCGTTTTACCTTATGTTTTGGCGTAATCCTGTTCTACCCAATGAAAATTGTTTTGGTGAAACAGCAAATACTTTGACAAAATATGTTGAAATTTCAAGTGATGAAATTGAAAAAACTGTTAACAATATGAACAAAATTCAAAATCAAATAATGGATGATGTTCTTGATAATGTTAGTGCGGCCCAGAAAAAACAAAAGATTGACTTTAATAAAAGACACGCTGTAGCAAAAAATGAATTTAAGGAAGGTGATAAAGTGGTATTCAAAACATGAAACACAAAAAGGACTTGGAAAACAGAAATGACTGGGTCCATATGTTGTTTCGAAAATTCCAAAGATTGGCACTATGACATTGTCAAATGTTTACAATGAAAAAGTGATTGGCAATTACAGACATCATAACTTGAAAAAATATCACGAAAATGTTCATCTGTTTCCACAAAATAGTGATAACGAAAAAAGTGATGTCTCTGAACCAAATATAGAGGAAAATAGTCATGCAATGTCTTCTTATACTGATGAAACAAATCTTCATGACATAGCTGATGACAATAATAACAATGAAGGATAACAAAACTTAAATGGATGACATTTTTCTACCTTTGATGTCCATCTTGATGTTCATTTTGATATCGATGTAAACGAAATGATTATAATGGACTCACCTGAGAAAACAGACGAAAATCATGAAATGTTGAAGAGACCTAGGCGAAATTGTCAAAAATATAGGAAGAATAGTTTGTTTGAATATTTCCCGATACAGGATTACGCCAAAACATGTCCCCGAGGGTATTCACCAACCCAGTAGTCAGTACTTCGGTGCTGACCCGAAAACCGATTTTATTGAAATATGCAATATCTAAATTTTACAAAATTTTGTTTAAAACTAAGGAGTATCTATCCCCCTCATGCATAGCTCTGTCCTTAGCTCAATTTTGGCTTTTCAATTTGACCCTTTTGGTTATTTGTTCTCTATCAGCTTTTACATGTTTTTCGGGTTATGGACTTCCAAATATTTTGGTTTTATCTGCACTGATGAGACATAAGTTGTCGAAATGCGCATATGCAGAAAATAAATTAACAGTAACTTCGGTATTTTGTTATTTAAAAAAAGCAAGGATGTGTAACTAGTTGTATTTGTCATCTAATTCATTCAGCATAACCAGATTTTTTCGAACTAAAAAATCTAAAAACTCTAAAGGTCATGTGCTATCTGTTCCTTGGAATTTGTGTTATATATTAATTGCTGCTTGAGGAAATCGCTTTATCTAATACAAAAATACCAAAGTTGCAACAATGAACGGTAAATTTAGTTATGCTGTACACGTGTTTCACGGACTTACCTCTCATCAGCAGCATTATAATCAAATAATATGGAAAGCCATAATCAAAAAATTGTACTCAAAGAAGTACTCATTACCAAAAATATCGAAATAGTAAAAAACCTAATTATAGGTTTTACTATGGTAACTTCTAATAAAGTAAAGTGCTATATGTTACTTCATAATATTTATTCCTTGGAATTTCTGTTATGTAATAATTGTTCCGGAGGGAATTTGCTTTCTATAATATTTTTTTTTCTTTTGCTATGGTAATTTCTATTATAGCAAAAGAAAAATATTATAGAAAGCAAGTTCCTTCAGGAACAATTATTACATAACAGAAATTCCGGGGAACAAATATTATGAAGGAACAAATAGCACATGACAATCTATTTATTATTCAATTTCTGTTATTTTTTTTAACCCTTTACTATGCTAATCAAATTATCTGTTTATTTGGAATTTATAATCATTTTTATTTTGTATACGTTAGTACATTTAATTCTCCACCGATTTGACAAAATCAATATTGTAATAGCATAAATCTTTAAATTTAAAAAGTTTGCTTTTATATGATTTTCCTTTCCTTTCATCGATATGCATTTTAATCATAATAACTTTTCATTCATACATGTGAAGTTTAAACTGTCATTTTTCATATTACTAAAACTCCATTGAATATACAATTTAATATTTCTCCATGGATCGGCAGTTTCATCCTTGTACATGTTGTAGTAACGGTTGATCATATACACAGTACTGAAATATTAATGAAAAGAATGAACTTACACATCATTTTCTCTATGAACTCTACATAACCATGCGGTGTACAGGTGTGTATTTTATCATTTACTTTTTATTAGTATTTCTCGGGGAGGGGAGCTGGCAATATATATTTTCCTTTAATTGACTTTCTTGAAATACTTTGCAAAAGCTTAAACAGTTGAAAATTTCTGTATCTGTATGTATACGTCACAGATTCCCAGTGGACTATTTTTTTTATTCTAATGCTGTTGATGAGAGGTTACTTTTTGAAACACGTGTACAGGATAACGAAATTGACTGTTTTTTGTGCAACTTGGGTATTTTTCGTATTTTCAAACCATTGGGCCGATGCCACTGCTAGTAGACCAGAATTCCACGTGGGTATTCATCAGCCCAATAGTCAAACTTGTCTGGCATGAAAATCTTACCTTGCGTTGTATAGACATTTCTGTTGTTATCAAAATTCTAACCACATAAAATACTGAGGCTTCATTGCGAGCATGGCACTCGGTAGATGTCCTTTCTAATGGATTTGACCTCCTATTTTGATATTTTGTTAATGACTACTTCTTTTTGAAATACTGACTTTCCATATTATTTGACTCTAATGCTGAGATGTTACTGCTGGAAACATGTGTACAGCTTAACGAAATTTAATGTTTTTATGGAACCTGGGTATGTTTGGTGGTGTGTGTAGATCTTTCTATTAGCTCTGACTGAGAAGAAGTTGGTGATAGACCCTTGCTGACGTTTATCTACATTGGAAATAATAAAGCAGGTAGTTGCGTCCAAGTAAGTGGGTCTTGACGTTGGCGTTGAGTGTTGAAAAATTGAGAGCCTGTAGCATTATAGTGAGACATCCCTAGAGTTTGTCCCGATTATTTAAGATACCGCGGACTTAGTCTGAAATCATCATAATTATACACTATCATACTTTCAAATGTTGGGTTGTTTTTTTTTTTTTTGTTGTTTTTTTTCACATAAACATTGCTTTCTTCTTATAAAATGGTAAAGCGTTCTAATCTTTATTATGTCTCTGACAACAGATGAAAGCAATTATTAGCGCATTGATGGTTGCTGAAGATCTTGCATTCATGGAGTCAAATAATGAACTGTGCATGTACAACAGATTTATGTCGAAATAATAACTTTAATCCAATGAAAGTAGAAGTTCACCGCCAAGCAAAAAATGTGACGGATGGAACCGACGACAATATCCCTGATCTTTCTATTTAAATGTAAAAATAGAATAGACGTGTTGCTATATTTACACAATGCATACTGGCGTTACATTTTATACATTTATAGTCAAAGCAATGACATTGGCTCATTTCGCATTTTTTTTCATAAGGGACAGTAACACATACAATATTGGTACAAATTAGATATTGTTAACTGCAATAAAAGCATGTTTGAAATGCTGGGTCTGATAGGAAGTTTGTAATTGGGTTGTTTCGAAATTATCACTTGAAAATCATAACTTCACTGGCGTTGATTCTCTATGTCTGCAATGACTAAAGTAACTTGAGACAACGAGAAAACACAGCCCATTCTGATAATCTCATCAAAGTTTTTAACTGGAGATAGAAGTGCAACTTTAGAAATTACTAGCTTAAGTGTATTATATATTATGAGTGCTTGATTTTTATTTGACCAGGTTGATGTTCTAGAATGGAGCCAGTATTATATGAATACGGATACCAGAATTTAAGTGTTATAATCAATGAAGGAGAGGGCCGACAATCGGTGTCAAGATGGCAAGCCAATTGTTTATGTGTATTTGGTGCGGTATCAATGTATGCCATTCGTGTTGTATTAACCATGCACGGGAAACCTAAATTTGTCAAACCAAATGTTGATTTTTGGAAATGGAGAAATATATTTATATCATGGCTTCATGGTATGATTGTCGGAGTATGGGAAATACTTTGGTAAGTACATGTAACAAAATCACTGTTTCTTTTTCAGAGCGCGTTGCACTGGAGCGATCTTCATTTAAAAAGATACTTTGTAAAACAGTATGAATGTAATAATATGAATTTTCTTGAACAAATAAATACAAAATTTGCAGTAATTTAATCCTGCGGATGATCATTTTAACATCAGATGTCTCTCCATTGCAGATGATAATCATATATTTTAAAGACCGTTAATCAAATCATACTAAAATGCTGACAGGGAAAAAACAATTCAAAAGTGTCTGACAGTAACTCCAAAATAAGGACAGCGTTTTGTCTGAAAAGGGTATTTTTCAGTTGTATAAACATTTGAAAATTCATATATTGATTTTTATATTCAAATAATCGTTTTTTAATAATTAAAACGCTTTATTTGATAAAAAATAAAATGAAGAAATACTCAACCGACAAAAACAACCAAAAAACTAACGCCATGTCCTCACAAATAATCATTTGCTGCAAAATAACTATCAGAAAGATTAGTAATAGAATTTGTCCACGTCAAAGAATTAAAAAGTTGATAAATATATGTTTTACTGACTGTTCAAAATATTATTAGCGTTAACACAACAAAAGGATTACAACCAAAATAAATAGGCAAAGCGTGTCATTAATTTATGAATATTTTTATCTTGAAGCTCCTTGTAGCATATTTAAAGAGGTTGAAATCATATTAACATTAAACGATATGGAATAAATGCACTTGAGCACGCCTGGGAAACTCGATGTTCTCAACCAAAAACCGGGCGTCCGGAAATCTTTGATTTACACTTAATAAGTGCAGTTCGAGAAATCAAAGAATGTCACTCCATATAAATTCATAAAATAAGTTTTAATAAATCAAAAGCCTTTTTTTTCTAATAACAATGGTAAATTAGTTTTTTCTTTATGTCCGTATTTTAGAATCGCTCCGAAGTGGCTGACTACAATTTAATACGCAGACTTTTATATTGTTTTGGTTATATCTTATATCTTTGACCAGTTTTACATGGATTATTAGCAAATGATTATTCCCCGATTTTTAAAAACGGGGTCTGTCGCTTTGTATTAATTAACTTCCTGGTAGTAAAATTCGGTTGAGACCATCGAGTTTCCCAGGCGTGTTGAGACATTGTCTCTGTAAATAGATAGTGAAAGCTTAGCAATTGACAAAGCTTTTATTGTTTTTTTTTAACTTGAAGTCACCATCTGACCTTCAACAATAGTAAGTTCAAGACGTCCCGTAGCACAGGTTTGAACGGAATTCAAGAAAACTTGGGTTGATAAAATAGTGAGATGTGGACGCTATAAACAGAATTGTCAGAAATACATTTTCCTGTTATCTTTTTGTTTTAATATGGAAATATGCAAACATTTGAGAGTATGATAGTGTATCCATACTTGATATTCTCTCACAAACACGTACACCATAACTGAAATATATAGAGATCATTGACATAAAATAAAAGGGATAACAGGTAACACCTACAATGGCAGAAAAATACAATTACATGCCACAATGTACCAAGGAACGCAAACCGCGATAGGAACTCGGGACCAGACTTGGTACCGTCATTAACATACATGTAAATTTGGTGCTCCGTATGAAAGGGAAACATCAGTTTTAGTTGTATTTGTTATATATTTTCTTTTTTCGGTGAATCATATTTTCTATTCTTGTATTTTTCAGTATATTTTGGTACCCAGAGGTGTTACAAGACCCAATATTTTATTTAAACGGCTGTGTTTATTCAGTAATTCCTTTTTCAGTAGGTAGGTAGGTCGGTAGGCAGGAAGATCACATTGTTATCTGGCAATATCCTAATTAGTAATGTTATAGTAATACCAGCGTTTTACTGCATTTTGTAGGTAATGACTCAGAACCATTGGTTTATCAAGTTTACTTGTCCAACATTTTCATTTTATCTTCAAAGCTGATATGCATATATTATTAGGCTTTTGACAACTATGTATTGTAAAATTTCACCCCGCCAGAATATGAAGCACAGGTGGGAGTAAGCGTAACGAGCGAGCCCCAAGCTCTTCATATGCCGGCGAGCGGGATAATGCTTCAGCTGTCAAAAGTACAATAACTTGTTTATCATCCTTCCCTTTGTTTATTGGAACTAAGGTTTCAAATTCTTCCTAAGTTGCGCGGAAAATTCGACATACGTGGCATTCTCGACTTTTCAGTAATTTTCAGCTTCATAAAAAATGTTTTGTAGTTTTTAATCATATTATGAGCGAATGTTTTGTAACCGGGTGAATGTTTTGACCGAATTACTCGAAATAATGCCGATTTTGAATGTTGCAGCAACCCTTTGGTTACATTATTCTATCGTTCCTTTGAGATTTTATGGAGTCATGATGTGAAAACATGGAAGCTCTGCAGGATACATCAACGACCTACTTTCTGTAGTTTTTCTGAAGTCTAACATATTCAGTTATCTCATGCATCTTCAAATGGTATAAACTATGACAGTTGTACACATGCATTGATATAGCTCAACATTTGCTAAACCCAACAAGTATTATTCAATAAAGGGGCTGAAATGATTTCCAAAAGCGAAAATCTTAAACGACAACTAGGAATAAGGTTTGGACAGTTCAGCAACTTCCGTTTTGGTTCACTGTCCGGTTATACCCTGTGCAGTGGGAAGATTAGGTGATTTATATTACATTCTTTTTTAGAAATATAAATCCGCAAAAAGTCAGAAATTTTATGAATCTAAAGGGTACAAATCATTCAAATTTCTGTCATTAACTGGGTTTGGCGTTGGTATCATCCTTTTGATGTTTTTCGCTCCCCTTCCTTCAACACATTTAATTTTCAATTTCATTTTTTTAAATTTGTTTTCACGAAGAAGGGAAGTTTGTTTTTGTACCAACATTTGCATATTTTGTTTCATCTGTAGTTCGGGTCTACATTTTATATTCAACATAAAATTAAACATGCACATAAACAACTTACGTAGTGAATCAATATATTAATTGATATTAATACAGTTGTTGGTGGTCACGTTTGGTTGTTTGATTGGCAGCAATTTTGTTAAGTACATCAAAGAAAGAACTACAGCATTGGATCACTATCATATGAAGCGTTCTTTCATATTTATTCACATTTTCAAACAGATATGTCCTGAAGTAATATTTCCCGTCGCTTTTTTTTTATAAAAATTTCCTGTAGAGTAAAAAATGATATTCTACAGAAGCGTATTAGGGACATGCATAAATTTTTTTTTAATTATCTCTTACTATCTTGCCGCGGCGAGTTAATAAAAAAGGCTATCTCGCCATATTCAGATAATCTACCAAAAAGGAAAATATACTTAGTTTGTTATCCCGCAACCATTGGGTAAATAAAAACATGGTTGAAGCGTTATTCTAGCAATTTATTCCGCTCAAACCAGTGCTTGAACTTTCTATGAAGTATGAGTAAAGCTCACCGTTGAAGGCCTCCTTAATTGAATTAAACATATTTTATTACTCAAATAACAAAATACCGAAGTTACTGTGAATTTTGATTCTGCATATGCACATTTCGACAACTTATGTCTCTTCAGTGCAGATAAAATCTAAACGTTT
>MJUU01006667.1:84269-102420 GCA_002080025.1 Modiolus philippinarum | reverse complement strand
TTTCGGGTCAGCACCGAAGTACTGACTACTGGGCTGGTGAATACCCTCGGGGACTAACCGTCCACCAGCAGAGGCATCGACCCAGTGGTAACAAATAACAAAATACCGAAGTTACTGTGAATTTTGATTCTGCATATGCGCATTTCAAATTAAGCAAAGGAATCGGGCATAAGTTATAATATTATTAAAGCCCTCTCCCTACAATTTACAACATAACAAATATTATACAATATAGCAGCAATATAGATACAATATACGTTAAGAAATGTTGAAAGGAAGGCCAAAGTGACTTCAAGATGAAGAACAACACTAAAAGGGTTGTTCCACTGTTTGTTTGTAGAGCATTTGTCTCGCGTGTATTTAATGTTTCATTGTAAATATCGACCATCTGTAAATGTATCAATAAAAAAGCAGATTTTAGAAGAAACCACAAGTGCTCGTTTCCTAATCCTGTGCATTATTTTCTTGCCATAAATGTGTCAAACAGCTGAAACGATGATATTTGTATACAAATGTATTTACCCGGACCCAAATTGGTACTCAAGACGGAATACATCAACTAGGAAAATCTATAATTTAAAAAAATAAATGCATTTTGAACGCTTATTTATTTCAGGTTATTTCACATATGATCTCATAGATATAATTGCAGCTAAGAAAATGGCTGATTGGCAAATAATTCTACATCATGTAGTTGTAAGTATTCTGTCCCTACACTATGCATTTATCTTGCAAAAATTGCGATACTCAGGCTGTCTTTTCCATTTAAAAATTTACAACTTCATGGACACCTAGAAGTATGAAATTAGTTCGACGAGAAAAATGATGAAAATTATTTAATGCAAATGAAAATAATAATAAATAGTATCAACATTTGGCGGGACCGAAAAAAAATGAGAGTTTAGAAAGTACTGCCGCAAAATGTAAGCAATCTCTACTGAACCCAACGCATCGTTAGTTCACTAATAACTTTAATAACCTTAATTTCCAACAGTACTTGTATAGTAAGCACTTAGTAACTCTCTGGATACGCTAAGGTAAGTGAGAACCGAACGTCCAATCGTCAACAAATAATCCAAGGACAATGGCAACATCGGAAACAACAAAGAACTAGAGACACAACATGAGTAAGACACAGAAAAGAAAATTGAAGACACGCATACACAAAGATGAACAACACGGACCAAATAAAAAAAACATGGGTGAGATCAGGGCACCGGTAGAGTAAGCATCTCCTGCTTCTTAAAAGACACCCGTCGTGTTGAACATGTCAAATCCGGTAGAGGAAACAACAATTAAGCTTTAAAGGGAAAGATCTGTTGTCATCTGGTCTAAGCTGGTCTACCATGTGCTTTAATTCACATTAAACCAATCAAGCAGTTTTAGCTCTCAACAGCTTCAAAAGTGAACATTAAACGACATCCATTACGATAACTTCTAACAAAAATTTTCCTCGTATACGTATAATGTACTCGACATTAGCATCAGCTGTTGAGTTGTCAATAGTACCTACATGTACCATTCGACTTTTAGATGTCCAACTGGAGTAGAATATCGAAGAAACAATGAACAAGATTACATAAATCAAAGTCCAGAGACAAGATAAAAGCAAGAACATCAGAGGACGGAATACTAAAGACGTTACACATCTACAAAACACATACACAACAATAAAAACTAAAGCAGTTATAACACTCAACAGCTTCAAAAAATGAATTGCAAAACAAATTCCTCGTGTACTTCGAATTTACTCGACATTTTTCAAAAGTATCTACATGTACTATTCGACTTTTAGATACCTAAAAGATGTAGTTAGTTGTGGTTATAATAATTCCTCACATTTCTCGCTTTTGAACATTTTAAATAATTTGCTCCATAACATCCGATTCCTTGTTATAAAAGCTGCAGTATTTCATACAGATCAATCAAAATTGCGTCAGTAGCTTTCTTTCTGCATAAAAATAAATTTACATATCCAAAACAACGACAGTAGAATATCGAAGAAACAAAGAACAAGATTATATAAATCAAAGTCCAGAGACAAGGTAAAAGCAACATTAGAAGACGGAATACCAAATACGTTACACAACCACAAAACACATACACAACAAATACAACAATAAAAAATAAATCACTTACAGTGTGAACTCTCAAAAAGAATGACATCTGGTGGTTCGGAAGGGTAAGCATGTCCTGATCTGTATACAGCAGAGTATAACCCTAATCGTATACGTCCCACTTCTGTTCTAATGGGCCATAAAAGTATCTACTAATTTATCAATACATGTAATAAAATTTTCCTCTTCAACTAAGAAACATTCAACACCTGATATATCATTTTAAATACTTTTCTCGTTATTTTCCAGCTAATTGGTGGAATGTCGCTGTGTTGGAACATCAAATTATGTGTTGCATATTGTGTTATAGCTTTGTTGGCTGAAGTAAACAGCATTTTCCTCCATTTAAGAAAACTTTTACAATTTGCCAATGTTCGATTTGATTCAATGTTGTACCGAGTAGTATCAGTATTAAACATATTGACATTCATCTTGTTCCGGTTTATAGCTCATGGACGTTGTTTTTATGGTTTTGTTATTGATTACCATCGTGCACCAATATCATTAACTGTGACCTTGTTTATCCTGTTTTTTCCTGGGCTGTTCATGAATATAGGTTTATTCTCTCTTGTATTAAAATCAGACATTTTGCGTCAAATTAGAGAGAAAACACATAAACACGAATAAAAGAGTTCACAGACGGTTATAATGTTGAATATATGCACGATTGAAGATGTGTTGAATCGTAAACAAATTGCTCTAAGTTTTTTTCGTCGTTTGTGATTTTGATATTTTTCTACATATTTGTGTATTAAATTACACGAAAACTACTTGCACATTATTTGTTATATAACCTAAAAGAAATATGGAATGTGGAAATTTTAAGTTATTGCAAGGTCCTGAAGACCACGAGTATCTGGATCAGATACCGTTTAAAGTATTTATTAGAGTTTAAATTACAACAAATAAAAGTAACTTAATGCAGTTTCTTTTTCCAATAAAAGGACCGAGAAAAAGCTTCATTTTATTTGGCTATTGACTGAGAAGAGGGTATTCATTATACATTTTAATAACTAAGATAAAATTATCTTTAATTTTCTTACCCATATTTTATGCAATACATAGTTTAACAGAAAAAATAAAAGCAACACATGTGTGTCTTCCCTTTATACAGTTTAAGTTTGTTTCTGTTTTCCTCCAATGAATTCCTTGCCGGAATTGACATGTTCAACACGACCAGGTGTCTCATAAGAAGCAGGACATGCTAACTCTACCGGTGCACCTGATCTCATCCTTGGTTTTTTATTTTGTCAGTGTTATTCATCTTTATGTGTATCTACATTTTTTTCTTTTATATGCCGTGCTTGTATAATGTCTTTGTTTCTTTGTATTTACAATGTTAGTATTGCCTTCTGATTATCTGTTTTTGGACTGACTGTTCGGTTCTCAATTACTTTTCTAAAATTGATGTATTGTAATTTGTAAAATAGTTTGTATTGTGTATTCCGTATTGTGACCTGAATACTCTGCAAAGACGGAGTATTTCCTATGTACCCCCTTAAGTTGCAACATATCATCTTTGTAGACGGAGCTTGCGGATGAAACCACAACAGGTACATGTAATTTAAAATATGAAACACACTGAACACACAATGAAATACACATAATAAACAAGGGCTATGGGGTAAATGCACATGAGACCAAGTCTCTACAAATAAAAAAAACAAACATGCATCACATATATTCATCGGTTGTTCTACATCATGAAACCACCAATGAGGCCTTCAACAATAAGTTTTGCCCATACCCTATAGTAATTTCAAGACGCCCCCGTCACTGGTTTTAGTGGAATTCATTGCCAGATGTTCAAATCAAGCCGTAGACCTTGCTGGATTTTCCGATGTTTACAGATTTAAAAAGATGATTTTCACTGTTTGCATTCGGAATCATATATTCCACGTTTGAAGCTCACCTTACCAATACATTATCATTCATTATGCAACACTATTATCTATATACCGTGGTAAATTTTATGTTTGTTGACGATCCTGCATCCATGAGTTCGGTGCTAGCAACCGTATTGGACTTGCCATGAGGTATGATAAAAACGTATTGTTGAAGGCCTCATGATGACTTTAAGATGGAGAACAAAAATACCAAAATAATAGCGTTGTTCCATTGCTTGGTTTTACCATAAGTAGAGACTTTGTCTCATGTGCATTTACCCAAATCCTAAAATTTTAAACAGAACACAATCATAATATATATATACCATAGAGTACATGTCGAGTCAATTTGAAATGTTCCTAACGTTTAGATTTTATCTGCACTGAAGAGACATAAGTTGTCGAAATGCGCGTATGCAGAAAATAAATTCACAGTAACTTCGGTATTTAGTTATTTGAAGAAAATCCTTAGAATTTGGGCACTTCAAGGGGTAGTCAGAATAACATTTGGATATTACAAAAATTAAAATGCTAAAAATTTTTATGTATGATGGTGTGTCCATATGAGAAAATCTGTCAGAAGTGAGTACACCATAAATGGAATATAAAGAGGGCATACATTTTACCACGGGGAATTGGTTACAAACTCCACTCTGTAGAGGAGACAAACTCCATTCTTTAATCAACAATGAAAGGATATGGAGTAAATGTACATGAGACAAAGTATTTGCAAATGCATGCAAGAGAACAACGCTTTTATTGTTGTTCTTCATCTTAAAGTCATCATGTGGCATTAAAGTAAGTGAAAACCGAACCGTCAGTCTAAAACGAACAATCCAAGGACAATGGCAGTGTCGGAAAACAAAGAAACAAAGACATCACATGAGCACGGCACAGAAAAAAAATGAAGACATACATATACAACTTCTAATTATAAAAGCATTCCTAATATGTATTGGCTTCCTAAACTACACAAAAATCCATTCAAATTTCGTTTTATTTCGGCATCAAGTAAATGTTCAACTACACATATTTCTGTGTTATTGACCAGTGTACTTACTACCATAAAAAATCTCGTCATCAACTTTAGTAATAAATGTTATGAATACAGTGGAATTAACTACTTTTGGAGTGTTAAAAATTTGGTAAGAGTTTTGGAAAGACTTCGATCTGTTAATGAAGCATACAACTCCGTCGATAGCTATGATTTTTCTAACCTCTATACCACATTACCGCATACACTCATCAAAGAGAAATTTTCGTATTTGATCAAATGGTCTCTCAAAAAATCAGGATGTACGTACATTTGTTGCAATACATTTAAATCGTTTTTCATGACGACAAACATGACAAATATACCAACTGGAATTGTCAGGATATAATAAAAGCATTAAATTTTCTTCTTGATAATATTTTTGTTCGTTTCGGTGATACAGTCTATCAGCAAAAAATTGGTATTCCTATGGGTACCAACTGTGTACCTCTCATAGCAGATTTATTTCTTTATTGCTACGAGTCACAATTCATGGCAAAAATTCAAAAAGACAATTCTAAACAGCATTTAGTGGATAAATTTAACAATACATATAGATATTTGGACGATATTTTGGCTTTAGATAATCCTGAATTTTCTAACTTTACAGATGAAATTTATCCTGCAGAACTTACTTTAAATAAATCAAATAGCAGCAGTGATTATACTCCTTTTCTTGATCTTGATATATCAATAAATCAAGGAAAGTTAGACAATAAGGTTTATGATAAAAGGGATGATTTCTCATTCCCTACAGTCAATTTCCCCCATCTCGACGGCGATGTTCCGTTAGCCCCTTCTTACGGGGTCTACATTTAAGCAATAACAGTACATTATTTGAATACCCGAGGGCGTCAATCGTAGATTTGACGGTCAAAATGCAGTTTACAGGCGACGCGTAGTGGAGCCTGTAAACGGATATTTTGACCGTCAAATCAAGATTGACGCCCTCGGGTATTCAAATAATGTACTGTTATTGCGATTGTTATGCAATTAAAACCATTAATTGATTTCATGTTCTATTTTTAACTTGTGTATTTGTAACCATACAAGGAACCAGACTAAACAGGGGACCTACCCTGTCCCAGGTGTGAAGATGGTGGAATTGACGGTCAGTTCTGACCAATCAAAAATTTCTTTATATAAATGTTGCATTACAATTCACAACTTGTTCGATATGCACGAGTATGTAGTAATGTTTCTGACTTCAACGCCCGAAATCTTTGTCTCACTGAAAAACTTCTGCATCAAGGGTTTAGATATCATAAATTGATAAAAACATTCTCTAAATTTTATTATAGATACATTGACTTATTAAAAAATTTGGTTCTACATGCAGGGCTCTCATACATCAGGGCATTTCACATCCAAACTTCTATGGAAATATCATTTACAAAGCGCATAAATTCAAAAATTGTCCTTCCAAACTTATTAATCCGCTGAACAAACTTATTCATAAGGGATATAAATACAGCATTGTTGTTAAATCTTTACTTCTGGTTTTTCTTGGCAAAAATATTGATCATCTCCTAAATGCTTTACACCATAACTAAATTTAAACAATTTTTCATATTGGCAGTATTTGGCATTGCACAATATCATGTTCTTCTTTCATAATTGATGATGTTGTTATACCAAATCTATTTAGAAGTATTTCAATTGAAATTTCATATGTAAGAGGACTGGCTTGATATCATAGTCAACGGAAATTATGTCCTTAGCTAGCTGTCAGTAACTGCGAGCATTTGTCCGGACAGTACCTGTGTGTATTTTCTTCATGTTTTATGTACTTCATTGTAAGGGTACTCGTCTTGATAAGTTGGACTTTTTTCTAGTTTGATTTTTACTGTGAGTCTTTTTGTGTATTTATTTTTAGCCATTCACCACACATAGGGGGAGGGTTTGGATCCAAGAAAACGAGTTTAACCCCACCGCAATTTTTGCGCCTGTCACAAGTCAGGAATATGTTGGTCATTGGCTTGCCCTTGTCTTCTTATAAAATTTTAGTTTCTTGATATTTGGGTTATTGGATGTGGTTTGTTTCCATTGATTTATTCACTTTTTTACCTTTTCGGGGCCATTTAGGGCTTACTATATGGTGTGAGGTTCCTCACTGTGTTGAAGACCATATGGTGACCCCTAGATGTTTTGTTTTTTGTCGTTTTAACCTGGATATGGGATGTTGTCTCCTTGACATTTACCCCCATTTCCTTTCTTTTTCATAAAAATGAACAACACGGACCCAATAAAAAACCATGGGTGAGATCAGGTGCACCGGTAGAGTAAGCATCTCCTGCTTCTTATAAGACATTCACCGTGTTGAACCTGTCAACTCCGGTATTAAAGTCAAATCCGGTAGAGGAAAATCAAACTTTAGTGGCAAAGAGAAATAATACGTTTTAACGTGTAGATTTTGCAATATCATTCTTATCCTAGCATACCATTTACGTTGTTTTTGCAGAATTCTTTAACATTCTCACTATAACCATTCACAACTTTCGTGTTCTTGAAATATACTGAACATGCACTTCTTTGTAATCATGTGTCCACAGATATGAAATAACATAATATTGAAGTTACTTCAAATTTATTTTCTGCAAATGGAAATTTCGACAATTTATGTCCTTTCAGTGCAAATCAAATCAAAACAGTTCTAACACCATAAACCGTAATATGTGTTAAAGTTGGTGGGCGAATGATATATTGTTACTAACTTTAAAAAAAAAGTAATAATTCAATTACTTTTAAAATATATGTGGTTTTCATATTTACACGCCATTGAAATACACAATTTCAGAATATAGTGAAGTCAAATTTTAAAAAAATATGTCATTTAGAACAGTCATATTAATGTAACGGAAAGATATTATGTGATAAAAATTTAAGTAAGTTTCACATTTAACAGTTAGTAATTTACTCATGTTTAATGATATTTCATCAAATCATTGAAGCCTCTAATGGACTGAAGACCGTGCACGAAGTAAAGTATGTAACTCTGCATAAAAGGATAAATCCATAAGATCCAAAAATTTGGTACAAATTTAATAGTCATTCTAAATATTACTTCATGCATCAATGTTCCTATCCTGGTACATGTATATACACATCATATTTACAAAGGGAGCGTACACTGGGTATCCGAGAAAGTGGTTTAAGGGTAAGTAAATGCACTCAAAATAATATTGAAATAACTTGAAATGTGGTTTTGGGATAAATTAAAGCTTTTAGAGACATGCAGTAAATGTTTATGTTAAAGTTTTTTAAATATATTAACGGAAATATCTCCTTTAGTAGTAGTTAAATGATATACATTTTCGCTGTGTCTTCATACGTATAGTTAGATGATTATATTTCAATCAGATCATTTTTCCTCTTCCAGAGCACATGATGATTTAGGCGGTTTTTGTTCGAGGTGAGGTCATTTTGTATACCTTTGTTTCTCACGTTACGTCTTTTTGTTTGTATTTATATTGCCATGTTATTCTAGAGTTTCCCTTCTGTTATTTTGCTTGGTTATTTATTTGTGGATGTACTGTTTTTTGGTGGAATTTTATCCTTTAATGTTAACAACCTTTATATTGTCATATGTAATGAATACGGGACTTTCCAAATAACAACTCTTGTGCAATTGAAGGCAGAAATGGTTGCCTCAAATACCAGTAAGCAGGAATGACTGAATTCCTGACCTATTGAAATAAATATATACCTTCTAAAACCAATTGTTTTTGAAATTGAAGTGTAGTTACAATTTATCCCTCATGGCAACTCTTATTCTTTATCTTAATGGACAAAAACAATTAACCTGGGGCGCTAAAAACAAATTAAATGTATATCACCCTTAGCTCAACAGTGTTGATTGATTAACGATTCTCTTTTGATGAATTTATGTTTAGTAAAGGAACTTATTCCAATGTAAAACGGACTCAAAAGTCCCTTATTGTCCTTATTTTTCAATATAACATTAACTCCAAGGTAAAAAATAGAGTATCTACATTAAATTGAGAACAATTGAAAAAAACATTTTTTGTGCTATGATAATATCATTTATTTTAGGAACGACAGCATCGGCTGTGATCCTTTTAAATCGGCTTACATGATAATTTATTCACTGAACAAATAGAGTTGTGATATTGTTAAATGTACAATGTTTCCTTTTCCGGAAGAGATAAATGTTTGACCTGCTCCTCTTCCGTTAATACAGAATCAATTCAACAATAAAAAATTGTAGTAATAAGTTAATCTTTGATGTCCTAAAAACAAGTTGATTTTTAAAAATATATATTACAAAAATTTTATTTTTTGTATGAGAAATGAATTGCACATTACCGGAACTAAAATTAAGTGCATATTTTCGATTTAAAATTTTATATACCACAAGTTTCTACTAGGGTGATCAAAGATGACGTGCTAGTATTACTATTGAAAGTATAAATGTCGGTGAAAACGGTTGTGTATAGTAATAGTATGACGTGACGGATCTATTGTTACCTTGATATTTTATATATGAACTGCCTATTCACAAAGAGGGGTTCAGCATCACATGAAAATTGTTAACTCGATCGCAATCACATAAAATTCTCTACAACTACACCAACATGTTGATATTGACACTCTCAACATTGAGCCTTGTTTGTCGTTTAACGTTTTCATTGGCGGATCCAAAGGGGGGCTCCGGGAGTTGGAACCCCCGTTTTTCTGGGCAATCATGTATTTTTAATGAATATCCTAGTGTTTTACTAAGAAAAAAACCCAAAAAATTCGCGCCTCGCTCCGCTCGCCGATATTTTCTTTCAATTCTATTTGGAACCCCCCTTTTCAAATTGCCTGGATCCGCGCCTGGTTTGCTATGCGTGCATGACTAGATCTTCTTGAGAGGTTCGCAAAATAGATATTTTACGAAAAGATATGGAGTTATGGAGTTATGGAGTTTTATTGTGGGTTTTTTTCTTGTGCAGTTCCTATTTACTTTCTGGCATGTGGCTATGTTTTTCGGCCATTGTAGGTGTTTCCTGTTATCTTTTTTATTCCATTTTAATGAACATGAGACCATAAAACATATGTTAACTCCAACTGCAATAATTTTAATGAGCTGTATGGCCATTTCGGAAATTAATNCTGGAACCCCCCTTTCCAAATTGCCTGGATCCGCGCCTGGTTTGCTATGCGTGCATGACTAGATCTTCTTGAGAGGTTCGCAAAATAGATATTTTACGAAAAGATATGGAGTTAATGAACATGAGACCATAACACATATGTTAACTCCAACTGCAATCATTTTAATGAGCTGTATGGCCATTTCGGAAATTAATACCTCATCATCAGGACTAGAACCCAAAGAAAGGAAATCCATAATTTCAAAAAATGTTTAAAATGCATAAAACCAAAACGAAATCCGAATAATCAGTGAAATCAAATATTGCTAAGGACAAAACTACGATGGGTGGAGTTAATCCTTCAGTTAACAATTTACATAAATTTAGATAATAGTAACTGAACAAAGTGTACACATGTGGGATTATCTCAGGTACAATTACACCATGTCTAAGAAAAATAAAGAGAATGCATCTCTACCACGTGTAATTGTTTTACAAACTTCACACTGCAATAAAAGACAAACTCCTGTATTAAATGTTTTACAAAAGTATATGATGTACATGAACATGAAACATTCTTTATCTTTATAACTTTTTGCAATACTTAAGGGCAAGATAACTAATGTAAATACATCAGTCGCTCGTTGCGAGGCCGTTATATCTTGTCGATCAAATCAAATAAATAGTCATAAACACAACATTTATACCACAGAGTACATGTCGAGTCAATTTGATCGGGGGAAAATCATTAGAATGTAGGCATTTTCAGAGGTGGTCAGAATAACATTTGGTTAAGACAAAAATTAAAATGCTGAAATCTTTATGTATGATAGTGTGTCCATATGAGCAAATCTGTCAAAAGTGAGTACACCATAACTGAAATATATAGAGGACATACATTTTCCCACGGGGCATTGGTTACAAACTCCACTGTGTAGAGGAGACAAACCACATTCTTCAATCAACAATGAAAGAATATGGAGTAAACGCATATGAGTCAAAGTATTTGCAAATGCGTGCAAGAGAACAACGGTTTTATTGTTGTTCTTCATCTTAAAGTCATCATGTGGCATTAAATAATAAGTTTTAACGTGTAGATTTTCCAATATATCATTCTTATCCTAGCATATCATCAAAAAGATTTTTTTGTCGTTTTTGCAGAATTCTTAAACATTCTCACTATAACCATTCACAACTTTTGTGTTCTTGAAATATACTAAACATGCACTTCTGTGTGATCATGTTTCCACAGATATGAAATAACATAATATTGAAGTTACTTTAAATTTATTTTCTGCATATGGAAATTTCGACAATTTATGTCTTTTCAATGCAGATCAAATAAAAAAAACAGTTCGAAGACCATAAACCGAAATATATGTAAAAGTTGATGGGTGAATTATAATTACTACAGGTTAAAAGGCTACAAAACTAGTCGGTTCTTTAATGGTGCACATTGTTACCAACTTTAACAATAAAGTAATCATTCAATTACTTTAAAATATGTGGTTTTCATTTTTACAATCCATTAAAATACACAATTTCAGAATATAGTGAAGTCAAATCAAAAAGAAATCTGTCATTTAGAACTGTCATATTAATGTAACGGAAAGATATTATGTGATAAAAGTTTTAGTATGTTTCACTTTTAACAGTTAGTAATTTACTCATGTTTAATGATATTTCATCAATTAATAAAATGAAGACTGTGCATTAAGTAAAGTACGTAACCCTGCATAAAAGGATAACTACATAAGATCCAAAAATTTGGTACAAATTTAATAGTCATGCATCAATGTTCCTATCCTGGTACACGTATATTCATGTCATATTTACAAAGGAAACGTACATGGGGTTTCCGAGTAAAATAACTTAAAAAGTGGTATTAGGGTAAGTAAATGCACTCGAAATGATATAGACCCTTTCACGATAACTGCGGTCCTGTGATTTTGAGTGGAAAATAAAACAAGTTCCCGCAAAAATGACGTCGTAGGACAATTAATCAAGACGTCACGTTTACTATGACTTTGCATTTTACCCACTCAAAGGCATATTAGCGCATGTGCAAAAATCAGGACCACAGTTATCGTGAAAGGGTCTATTGAAATAATTTGAAAAGTTGTTTTGGGATAAATAAAAGCTTTTAGAGACTTTCAGTAGATATTAATTATAAAATTTGATAATACATTAACGGAAATATCTCATGTAGTAGTAGTTATTTTCGCTGTGCCTTCATCGGTATTTTGAAATGATTTCATTTCAATCAGGTCATTTTTCCTCTCCCAGAGCACGTGATGATATAAGAGGTTTTTGTTCGAGGTGAGGTCATTTTGTATCTTCTTATATCTTTGTTTTTCACGTTACGTCCATTTATGTTCATTTATATTGCCATGTTATTCTAGAGTTTCCCTTCTTTTATTTTGCTTGGTTATTTATTTGTGGATGAAATTTTATCCTATAATGTTAACTGGGTAAGCATTTACATAACAACCTTTCCATTGTCATCTGTAATGATTACGGGACTTTGGAAATAGGAACTCTTTTGTGCAATTGAAGGCAGAAATTGTTGCCTCAAATACCAATAAGCAGGCATGACTCGATTACTGACCTATTGAAATAAATATAGACCTTCTTAAACCAACTGTTTGTGAAATTGAAGTGTAGTTACAATTTATATCTCGTGGCAACTCTAATGCTTTCTTTTAATGGACAAAAACAATTAACCTGGAGTGCTAAAAACAAATTTAATATATATCACCTTTAGCTCAACAGTGTTAATTAATAAACGATTCACTTTCGATGAATTGATGTTTAGTAAAGGAACTTATTCCAATGTCAAACACGACTCAAAAGTCATGTTAAGTCCTTTTTTCAGTATAATATTAACCCCAAGGTAAAAATAGAGTATATACAATTTTTTGTGCTATGGTGATATCATTTATTTGAGGCAGTACATCATCAGCTGTGATCCTTTTAAATCGGCTTCTTATATTAATTTATTTCACTGAAAGACAAATATAGCTGTAATATTGTTAAATGTATGATTTTTCCTTTTCTGGAAGAGTGAAATGTTTGACCTGCTCCTCTTCTGTTAATACATATTTTAATTCAACAAAACAAAATTGTAGTCGTAAGTAACTCTTTAATGTCCTAAAAACAAGTTGATTTTTAGAATATGTATTAGAAAATTTTTTCAATTTTAATTTTTTATGAGAAAGGAATTGTAAAATTAAGTGTATTTTGTCGATTTAAAATTTTATATACCACAAGTTTCCACTAGGGTAATCAAAGATGACATGCTAGCATTATTACTAAAAGTATATTTATAAAGTGAAAACGGTAATGTAGTGTATGGTATTATTATGACGGATTACTAACTGTTACATTGTTATTATATGCTTGAGACAAGACTAATACATAAACTAAAGTACAAAATTTTAACTCAGCTATGAGCTCCCAGTTCTCAATTCAAATTACCATTTTATAAAAAAACCTAATTTTTTTTCTACTTGAGTTTTTGTTGATGAGCAAAGCAAAAATATATATTTTTTTCATTTTTAGTAAATGTTTTAAAATTTACAACATCTTCAGATATAATTTTGTTTAAAAAAATATGACCGTAATTATGAAGAATAAAATTTTTCTTGCAGGTTTGTCTTATTAGCCTATGTATCTTTATGTATCCACCTTTCTATTAAAATTATGATATCTAATTCTTAATTTAACAACTTACTGTCAAAAAAATAACAAATCTCTAATGGATACAATCGATATTGTGGCGAGGCAGTATCGAGCGTTTCCTGAATTGGTTTTATAGGGGATCTACTTATTGTACCAGCTTAGATTCATAGAAAGGAACAAAACAACTGTTACCACTCAGAAATACGAAATTCACCATAGAAGCTTTTGTATCATCACGTTTGTCATATATTTTCTTTGGCAATATTGAGAAATAATTCTAATTTTAATCCGACCTTCAGTTAGTCTCTTTTGCCAGTTTGTTCAAAGACAAAAAGTTAATAAAGACATAAATATATGCATTATTTACTCCGTATCCTTTCGTAAAATATATAAAGATATGTGAAAACAACACCATACTTTGAAATAGAATATTGATTTTTATTTTCGGTATTATTATTTCATAGGTTAATGTCACAGAATGGATCCAGCTCCAGCTGAATATGGATACGAAGATTTAAGTCTTATAATCAACGAAGGACAAGGGAGACAATCGGTGTCCAGGTGGCAAGCCAATGGTTTATGTGTACTAGGCTTTCTGACTATGTTTTTAATTCGTGTTGCAATGAACATAAACGGAAAACCTGAATTTGTCAAACCAAATGTTGATTTTTGGAAATGGAGAAATATATTTATATCATGCTGTCATGGCGTTATTGTAGGAACTTGGGTAATAGACAATTGCCATATTTAAGTCATACTTAATTACATTAAGGTGTTCCATTTTGTTTGAAATGACGTTCCTTAAACCTTAACCAAAAGCAGTCCGTCTCTTTATCCGACTCTCCCATACAGTCGAAGACCCGAGTTCTCTTTGATCATTGGACACGTCAGTCCCCCCTCTGGCTATATAATGGGCCAATCAAATTTCTTCTCTCTTTCGAGAAAATTGTACAGTTGAGTACAATTGCAGCTTCTGTTGTAAACAAGGAAACAGAAACAACATAGGAGATCGACACAACTGTTTTGCAAGAAATAGTTATAAGAAGGAACGAATACTCAATGGTTGAACTATTAGGGTTCATAACAATTGTTTTTGCCACGAAAACAAGAATAAACGTACGTTCTCTTTCATTCACCTTTACGCGGACTTGCATCAAATGCATTGAGACGTTGACGCATTTCAATATCCAATGCTTTCGGAAGTAGCGATCGTAGATAAGCGTTTGACGACTGAACTATATGAGTTACCTAAAAATCGACCTAAAAGGGGTCTCCTAGATGTCAAATACTGATTTTGTTCCAAAATGTCAATAACAGCAATACGAAAACAAATCTCAAACGTGGCTAATTTTTTTATTATTTATTTACCATATTCTCTAAGTTTCAGGTCTTCTAAATGTTCTTCTTTAATCTTCAATGAAGACGCACCAGATGTTGAAATATCTGGAAATGGGCATTGAACATTATATTAAGTTTAGACATTTTGGCACAGCTAATGAGTAGCATCCTTGCGTAAAGTTATGTTCTTGGCTGATTTTGTGATTACTCTCAGACCCTGTATGGTATTAGTGTGCCTCTAGCTTTTGAACGCATTCTGCTTACTGGTCTTCCAAATGTAAGGACTTAATCTGCATTTACGGCAATTTCGGTATTTTGTTATTAAGAGATGCAAGTTTTTTTACACGACTTTTGCATAACTTAAGTACCAGTCCGTCGAAGCAACAGGCAACGTACATTGGTACGGTCGCACACTGAGGAAAAAAAACCGAAAACTTTTGATGTTTGATTTTTATAAAACTAACCAAGAAAACGTCATTTTGATAGATACAAATTCTGTGTTATTTTGCTGTTTGGAGTTATCAGGGTCCAAAATTTAGTTACATTGTAAAGTGAAAAGTACGGGAAAATTTTCCCGCCATTTGTTTCTCTATATAACCAGTCAAAAATTATCTCGAAACCTATAACATCTTCGAATGTGAAAATATTTCGGGATGTGTTTTTATGACCAAATGAATACACCTAAGCAAAATATACAGAATCCAAATTGTTGATGTGCCGCCTCTGCCTGATTTTGGCTGGAATACTACTTAAATGTACTGTTACGGTATTTCATTATTTTATCATTATACACCTGAAAATTGCGCCTGTCCCAAGTCAGGAATGTGTTGGTCATTGGCTTGTCCTTGTCTTCCAATAAATTTTAGTTTCTTGATTTTCGGGTTATTAGATATGGTTTGTTTCCATTGAATTTTCACTTTTGTGGGCCATTTAGAGCTTGCTTTATGGCTGAGTTTCCCTATTGTGTCGAAGACCGTACGGTGACCCCTGCATGCTTTGTTTTGGGTCGTTTGAACCTGGAGATGGGATGGTGTCTCCTTGACATTTACCACATATCCTTTCTTTTTCATATTAAACATTATCGTTTTGACGGTGCGTTAGCCTGAAATGTATAAAGCAGACAAATAACGGGACAACGGCAGTAGAATGCCGAAGGAACAAAGCACAAGATTACATAAATCAAAGTTCAGAGACAAGGCAAAATAAAGAACACCAGAAGACGGAAGACCAAAGACACTACATGCTCACAAAACACACAACCACTACATATACAACACAAAAATCTAAAGCACTAACAGTGTGAACTCTCAAAAAACAGAGTGACATCAGGTGCTCCGGAAGGGTAAGCATGTCCTGCTCTGTATACAGCACCCGCCACACTGTCAGTGGGTCAATCCAGGGTAAAGTCTAAACCGGTAATGTCAAATAATCTTTAAGTCATATCCTAAATAGATATATATGGATATTCATCTGCATTAAGATCAGATATTGTTGATGATTACATTTTCCTTAAGAGAAAAAAAATGCAAATCCACAACAATCCATAGTAGTTAGAAATATACTCATCATTCTCCAAATGGATCAAATAAGTCACTTACTTTTTATCATCATAATTCTTTTCCAGTTTCTGGTGGAATCCAGAGATGCTAGAAGACCCTATATTTTATATAAATAACTGCGTTTATTCGGTCGTTCCATTTTCAGTAGGTAAGTACGTCCAATAGGGTCTGTAAGTCTTGTCACGTGACACCGAGATTTTGCGATAAAATTGAAATTTTAAAAAGTTTCCCGCCAAACGATGACGTTTCAGTATTATGACGTTAAAATTATTGTTTGAAACGTCATATATTTCCGTATAGAATGTAACTTCCCGGTACGATATATGTACCGGGAAATTTAAAAATTTAACGAGACTTACAGACCCTATAAAGGCAAGCTATTATCAGTACAATGCTACAGCTTCTTTTACCTTAAGGTAGTTCGACACTAATACACGGCGCATTCGATTGGCGCATTTACGAAACACGAGTCGGATGCGGAATTGACTTGATTTTCAAACCGGAATATTCCTGTATTGGCCTATTTACTGTGACGTCATAATAGATTGGCATGCACTTTCCCGCGAATTCGCCCCCTTTTCCCGTAAATAATGTCTATTTCGTAAACTATATAACATATCTCTTTTAATCGAACGGTGACACAGATTTTTTCAGCGTAACAGATAGCTTAAGTGTATATCTCTGAAATATCAAAAAATAAAAAAATCTATCTGATATTTATTGTATATGAAAGATAAACAATAAGCATGTTATCACAGTTCCCTATATATTCTTAATAAATATTGCTGAAAAATACTGAATTTGGCATAATTTTCAAAGCCAGATAACAGGAAAAGATGATCGGTGACATATCTTTTTTATTTTATTTCTTGAATATATAGGTTAAGACCTACAAAATATCTTAAAAGAAAAAAAAATCTGTCTGAAATTTTTATTAGGATCGAACTACCTTAATGTATTTTGACCGTGCAAAGCTTCTGTCGTTGTTCACTTTCGCTTAATTGTAAGACTATAAGATCAATTGCTATAAATATGCTGTAATCTTATTTGCTCTGCCCTAAGCTGATTTTGGTTTTACATTTAGATCATGCTGTAATTTTATTTGCTCTGTCCTAAGCTGATTTTGGCTTTACATTTAGATCATTTTGGTTATTTTTCTTTATCAGTTTTTGAACATCTTTGAATTTATGGTCTTCCAAACGTTTAGATTTTATCTGCACTGAAGAGACATAAGTTGTCGAAATGCGCATCTGCAGAAAATAAATTCACAGTAACTTCGGTATTTAGTTATTTGCATGAAGAGACATACATTATGGCGATTTTTTATTGCATTTAAACATGCGTGACACTAAAGTGTGTTTATACATTGAATGCCCAAATATAGATTAAAGATACAGTGTCAACAAATGTTGTTTTAAAAACATGATGATGGCTACCACTCTCA
>MJUU01006667.1:72188-82366 GCA_002080025.1 Modiolus philippinarum | reverse complement strand
TTCTTCTCTCTTTCGAGAAAATTGTACAGTTGAGTACAATTGCAGCTTCTGTTGTAAACAAGGAAACAGAAACAACATAGGAGATCGACACAACTGTTTTGCAAGAAATAGCTATAAGAAGGAACGAATACTCAATGGTTGAACTATTAGGGTTCATAACAATTGTTTTTGCCACGAAAACAAGAATTAGCGTACGTTCTCTTTCATTCACCTTTACGCGGACTTGCATCAAATGCATTGAGACGTTGACGCATTTCAATATCTTCAATGAAGACGCCCCAGATGTTGAAATATCTGGAAATGGACATTGAAAATTATATTAAGTTTAGACATTTTGGCACAGCTAATGAGTAGCATCCTTGCGTAAAGTTATGTTCTTGGCTGATTTTGTGATTACTCTCAGACCCTGTATGGTATTAGTGTGCCTCTAGCTTTTGAACGCATTCTGCTTACTGGTCTTCCAAATGTAAGGACTTAATCTGCATTTACGGCAATTTCGGTATTTTGTTATTAAGAGATGCAAGTTTTTTTACACGACTTTTGCATAACTTAAGTACCAGTCCGTCGAAGCAACAGGCAACGTACATTGGTACGGTCGCACACTGAGGGAAAAAAACGAAAACTTTTGATGTTTGATTTTTATAAAACTAACCAAGAAAACGTCATTTTGATAGATACAAATTCTGTGTTATTTTGCTGTTTGGAGTTATCAGAGTCCAAAATTTAGTTACATTGTAAAGTGAAAAGTACGGGAAAATTTTCCCGTCATTTGTTTCTCTATATAACCAGTCAAAAAATATCTCGAAACCTATAACATCTTCGAATGTGAAAACATTTCGGGATGTGTTTTTATGACCAAATGAATACACCTAAGCAAAATATACAGAATCCAAATTGTTGATGTGCCGCCTCTGCCTGATTTTGGCTGGAATACTACTTAAATGTACTGTTACGGTATTTAATTATTTTATCATTATACACCTGAAAATTGCACCTGTCCCAAGTCAGGAATATGTTGGTCATTGGCTTGTCCTTGTCTTCCAATAAATTTTAGTTTCTTGATTTTCGCGTTATTAGATATGGTTTGTTTCCATTGAATTTTCACTTTTGTGGGCCATTTAGAGCTTGCTTTATGGCTGAGTTTCCCAATTGTGTTCAAGACCGTACAGTGACCCCTGCATGCTTTGTTTTGGGTCGTTTGAACCTGGAGATAGGATGGTGTCTCCTTGACATTTACCACATATCCTTTCTTTTTTATATTAAACATTATCGTTTTGACGGTGGGTTAGCCTGAAATGTATAAAGCAGACAAATAACGGGACAACGGCAGTAGAATGCCTAAGGAACAAAGCACAAGATTACATAAATCAAAGTTCAGAGACAAGGCAAAATCAAGAACACCAGAAGACGGAAGACCAAAGACACTACATGCCCACAAAACACACAACCACTACATATACAACACAAAAATCTAAAGCACTAACAGTGTGAACTCTCAAAAAGCAGAGTGACATCAGGTGCTCCGGAAGGGTAAGCATGTCCTGCTCTGTATACAGCACCCGTCACACTGTCAGTGGGTCAATCCAGGGTAAAGTCTAAACCGGTAATGTCAAATAATCTTTAAGTCATATCCTAAATATATATATATATGGATATTCATCTGCATTAAGATCAGATATTGTTGATGATTACATTTTCCTTAAGAGAAAAAAATGCAAATCCACAACAATCCATAGTAGTTAGAAATATACTCATCATTCTCCAAATGGATCAAATATGTCACTTACTTTTTATCATCATAATTCTTTTCCAGTTTCTAGTGGAATCCAGAGATGCTAGAAGACCCTATATTTTATATAAATAACTGCGTTTATTCGGTCGTTCCATTTTCAGTAGGTAAGTACGCCCAATAGGGTCTGTAAGTCTTGTCACGTGACACCGAGATTTCGCGATAAAATTGAAATTTTAAAAAGTTTCCCGCCAACAATGACGTTTCAGTATTATGACGTTAAAATTATTGTTTGAAACGTCATATATTTCCGTATAGAATGTAACTTCCCGGTACGATATATGTACCCGGAAATTAAAAGATTTAACGAGACTTACAGACCCTATAGAGGCAAGCTATTATCAGTACAATGCTACAGCTTCTTTTACCTTAAGGTAGTTCGACACTAATACACGGCGCATTCGATTGGCGCATTTACGAAACACGAGTCGGATGCGGAATTAACTTGATTTTCAAACCGGAATATTCCTGTATTTGCCTATTTACTGTGACGTCATAATAGATTGGCATGCACTTTCCCGCGAATTAGCTCCCTTTTCCCGTAAATAATGTCTATTTCGTAAACTATATAACATATCTCTCTTAATCGAACGGTGACATAGATTTTTTCAGCGTAACAGATAGCTTAAGTGTATATCTCTGAAATAGCAAAAAATAAAAAAATCTATCTGATATTTATTTTATATGAAAGATAAACAATAAGCATGTTATCACAGTTCCCTATATATTCTTAGTAAATATTGCATATTTGGCATAATTTTCAAAGCCAGATAACAGGAAAAGATGATCGGTGACGTATCTTTTTTATTTTATTTCTTGAATATATAGGTTAAGACCTACAAAATATCTTAAAAGAAAAAATTCTGTCTGAAATTTTTATTAGGATCGAACTACCTTAATGTATTTTGACCGTGCAAAGCTTCTGTCGTTGTTCACTTTCGCGTAATTATAAGACTATAAGATCAATTGCTATAAATATGATGTAATCTTATTTGCTCTGCCCTAAGCTGATTTTGGTTTTACATTTAGATCATGCTGTAATCTTATTTGCTCTGTCCTAAGCTGATTTTGGCTTCACATTTAGATCATATTGGTTATTTTTCTTTATCAGTTTTTGAACATCTTTGAATTAATGGTCTTCCAAACGTTAAGATTTATCTGCACTGAAGAGACATAAGTTGTCGAAATGCGGATCTGCAGAAAATAAATTCACAGTAACTTCGGTATTTAGTTATTTGCATGAAGAGACATACATTATGGCGATTTTTTATTGCATTTAAACATGCGTGACACTAAAGTGTGTTTATACATTGAATGCCCAAATATAGATTAAAGATACAGTGTCAACAAATGTTGTTTTAAAAACATGATGATGGCTACCACTCTCAACGGCGGACGGCTTGAAATGTAGATCTGTAAAAATGGATGATGTGTAAAAAAAATATGTCGATATATTTTAGGAATAACTGTACAGCAATCGGACATTTAGCTGCATCGATTCAAACTTTGATGATGTCAGACGGGTAAACCGAAGATAAGTCCAATTCAAATACAGAGCAAACTTTATAAATAATGGCAAAAAGGCAAAATTCCAAACTGAAATAATTTCAATGTTACATTGTATTAAGGCTAATGTAATATGGACCTTATCGACGTTGAAAAAGAACGATTTTTTTTTACTTAAACGATGAAAGGATATGGGGCAAATGCAAACGTTATTTAGACAGAGTCTTTACAAATGAATGTTAACCAAGCCATGGAACAACGCTTTTATTGTTGTTCTTCATATTGAAGTCATCGTGTTCATATTTACGTTTGAGGGACAGACCGCTTTCTTCATATTGAAGTCATCGTGTTCATATTTACGTTTAAGGGACAGACCGCTTTCTTCTGACATATTTGCAGATTTTGATATCAAATGCATAAAAGAGTCTTTTATTGCAGTGTGGAGTTGGTAAAACAATTCCCCAAGGTAGAGATGTATGCTCTTTATTTTTCTTAGATATGGTGTACTTGTACATAAGATAACACTTTGTTCAATAACTATTATCTAAATTTATGTAAATTCTAAAACCGAAGGATTAACTCCCACCATCATAGTTATTTGATATTACTGATTATTCGGATTTCTTTTGGTTTTATGCATTTTAACTTTTTTTGAAATTATTGATTTCCTTTGTTTGCGTTCTAGTGCTGCTGATGAGGAATACATTTCCGAAATGGCCATACAGCTCATTAAAATTATTGCAGTTGGAGTTAACATATGTGTTATGGTCTCATGTTCATTTACTCCATGTGCTTTCGTAAAATATTTATTGTTGTTTGTTCTCTATTAATTTTGAAACGTATTTTGATTTATGAACTTCCAAAAGTTTTGATTGGATCTGCACTGAAGAGCCATAAATTGTCGAAATGACACCAAAATTAACAGTAACTTCGGTATTTTGTTATATAAGTTGTGGACATGGCAATATGCGGAATACAAATGTAGAGTAAAGTAAGATAGATCCGAATCGTCAATCTAAACGAATAATCCAAGCACAATTGCAACATAGGAAAAACTAAAGAAACAAACACATAACATGAATACGGCACAGAGAACACAATTAAGACACACATGCATAAAGAAATGAACAACACGGACCCAATAAAATTCCATGGGTGAGATCAGGTGCATCGGTAGAGTAAGCATCTCCTGCTTCTAATGAAACACCCACCCTGTTAAATATGCCAAATCCGGCAGAAGACTCAAAAATTAAGCTTTTAAAGGGAGAGATATGTTGTCATCTGGGAAATAGATATCCCATAGCCGTAACAAGATGGTGATATCGACCGTAAAATTTCTGAAGTGACGACCTTCAAGATATTGATAACATCGGTATTTTGTTATTTTATACATACACGTACACAGACAAGCAAAATACGACATTATACCTTATTGATTCTATTTTGATGATGCCTCATCTCTATTGCTTTTGTGCATTTACCACATCTTTTGCATTTTTCAAATTCAATTGTTTTATATTTTTCTACGTGTATTCTGCACAATTGTATATTTTTGTAGGAGTTTAAAGTATAAAATAATGTAAGTTAGTATAACGTTTGTCTGATCTTTATAATGAAGTATCTTTAATCTTAACTATTGAAGCAAAGAAATTCAAAAATGTCCAATCAATCTTATAACTAAATACCGAAGTTACTGTGAATTTGATTTCTGCATATGCGCATTTCGACAACTTATGTCTCTTCAGTGCAGATAAAATCTAAAAGTTTGGAAGACCATAAACTCAAAGAAGTTTAAAAACTGATAGAGAACAATTGACCAATATGATCTAAATGTAAAGCCAAAATCAGCTTTGAAGCTTTGCATGAATACAATTTTAAAACGGTTGCATTTTTTTCAGGTTATTTTGTGTATGATCTTATAGATACAGTTACAGGTGGCAGAAGTAAGGAAGATTGGCAAACTGTCGTACACCATGTTTTTGTAAGTAGAACCAAACCTAGCATTTCAGCTACGTTTTACTTATCATATACCATTGATTTCGTTTTTGGAACGCTAGTAATATTTTAAGAACTTCAAGGAACTTAAATTTGTATTGAAAATTTGCGTCTCTCTTTGATGAAAACGAAAAGGGTGAACTCGAATTATATCCCTATGTAACAAGATACGCCAAGTGAAAGTGAAGGGACTATATTTGCCTCTGGGTAGTCTGAGTTACTCCGTGGCTTGAAATTGTCATCATGATAAAGCTAGTAAATGCTATTTAAAGAAATGTTAACCATTTGCTGCCAACAAACTCATGACAGCTGTAGCAACAGAGATGACAACAGGGTGGTGATCTAAATGATTTTAACTCTGTCAAGATTTTCCTGAAATTTTCCGAGATATAGAATAAATTAAACGGGATAATTCGCCGTTTCAGAAACAAAAGCATTATAGGTAGAGCGTACACCAACATATTTTGATTGGTCAAGAACGTAAAAAACGTAACGTCATTGGTGGAAAATTGATTGTTCCTACACCAAAATTTCAAATGCAATCACCGTACCCACAACTACTCAATTTCTAGACCGGCAGATTCAAGCACAGTGCTGAAATATATATATTAACAATATAAAGTGGACTTTCAATAAAGAAGACGCTCTCAAGAGCCTGTTGTATCGCTCATCTTGAAAATGGCTGATACATGAAATCAAATTAACTTCTAAGTTGAAAGGTCGTTTTCAAACAAATGGTTAACAAATCCCATACATTTTATAAATCATATCCATGATTGATTGAATGGATGGGATGTGTTGGGTGTGTTGGATATGAATTGCGGTGATAATGGATTTTAGAATCCCCCTTTCACTATTTTTGCTATGGTAGTTATTTGCCGATGTATCCATGCTTTTTTTTTCGATTTGTATCTTCTAACGGATAATGGGACTTTAATATTAATAAGCTACGCTGCCTTCTACTTCAAAGACATTCGACGATATGTTCTGAAGACATTTTATATATCACTACATAGTCTGTTTATTAACATTAAAGCGTCAATATGAATAATTCAATCTTTGATATCTATTGAAAAATTGCTGTACAGAAATGTATAATCATAATTTGATTAAAAAAGGTATGTTTATTATTTATAAGGTGTCTTATCGCCATTGTACATTTTAATTATTTTTACACATATTCAGCAGCAAAATGTTTATAAACAAATTGGTTTTTCGATTAATTTGTGCCACCGAGAAATGTTTTTATACGCATAATTAGTACAATAATATATCAAGTTGTTTTGAATGTGATTTCTTTTTCTGTGCTTTGTATCTGTCTAACGTAATTGTTTTCTGTGTACTCGTTTTTGGCCATGTCTTTGGACTTCGATTTTTGTAAATTTCACTCCTTTGTTCTTCGGTATTCTACTGTCGTCGTTTGATAATTCATTACTACTGTTGAGCTAAAGATGACTTTTATTTTCAGCACTCCAATTCCATGGTTACTGTCGATTAAAATTTAGTAAAAGAGGTGTCACTTTCGAAAAGTTGTAAATACACCAAAATAATTTTAGGAAGTACATATATTTATTCAATACTGTCCGAAATCCATTTCTGAGTACTGTTTTTTTCATTTCTGATTTCAATTATACAAGAGTTCGTATCTCAAAAGTCCCGTATTATTAAAATGGTGCGACTAAAACGTGTTTTTCTTTAATTTTTAGCTAATTGGTGGAATGTGTCTCTGTTGGAACATCAGACTATGTGTTACATATTGTGTTATAGCTTTGACGGCTGAAATAAACAGCATTTTCCTTCATCTACGGAAACTTTTACAATTTATAGATGTTGGATTTGATTCAGTGCTGTACCGAACAGTATCAGTTACTAATTTATTGACATTCATCTTCTTCCGATTAATGACACATGGCCGATGTGTGTGTGGATTTGTTTTAGATTATCACCGTGTTCCTACATCTCTTACAGTGACATTATTAATTGTGTTTCTTCCTGGTTTCTTCATTAATATAGGTTTATTTTGTTTAATATTTAAGTCTGATGTTTTACGACAAATTAGGAAGAGAAAGTACAAAACAGATTGAACGAGTCCAACAAGTTAGATATTGAGAAGATCAATTTCCATATTTGAATTAATTCATATGATTAATTATCAGTAGCGATTTTGTGGTTCCTTACTATCCTAATAAAAGAAAATGACGAAACAACTGTTCATAATCATACTCCAGTACAAACAAAAGAAGTACAATCCATTATCATATCATGTTCTACTATATATCACATGTTTCAATGTATTGCTGTTTTACAGTTTGTAATCTAATATCTGACTGAGGGAAGACGCATGTATAACTAAATACCCAAGTTACTGTGAATTTAGTTTCTGCATATGCGTATTTCGACAATTTATGTCTCTTCAGTGCAGATAAAATCTAAACGTTTAGAAGACAATAAACCCAAAGATAATGAAAAACTGATACAGAATAAATAACCATAAAGCCAAAATCAGCTAAGGACAGAGCTTTGCATGAGGGAGATACTCCTTAGATTTCAAGAATATTTACAAACAATTAGATATTGCAAGGTTCCAAATATAATCGGCTTCCGGGTCAGGACCGATGTACTGACTACTTCGCTGGTGAATACCCTCACAGAATATCATCGACCCAGTGTTAACAAGTAACTTAATCCAATCTTCTTCTTTTTTTGAAATCGAACATAATGACTGTTAAACTACACAGATCAGTAAAAACAAGTTTATTTTTCATACTGTCATCAGAAGACACTGTCTTGCTTTAACAGTCGTCTTGCAGAAAAATTTCAATGTTTATGCCAACATTACAAAGGGCCTCTGCTAGGTCCTGCAGTGTAGGTTTACCGGGATGACTGTCCCTCCATTCGTAGAGAAGATTTCGATTTATGTCTACTATCTTCAGTCCATCTGCTTTCCTTTGCAGCCAGAATTCGGCGTCGATTCCTAAATGCACGCAAAAAAGAAGGCTGTCTTCAATAGTACGGCTAGCAATTGAATGGAGCTGTTTATCTGTGGGAGTTTTCTTTAGAATGTCTCTTGCTACACCTGAAATTCATTAAATAAAATCATGTTAGCTTGTTGTTATCCGTAAGAGCTATTCTTTTTCAAATTCAATATACTGGCACATGGGACATACTAATTGCTGCATATTATATTCCTTTGATCGAATATCTTTACCTGTAAGTATCCAGTTTTCTGAGTCCACAAGCTATCAAATTATCTTGTGATAACATTTTTTAATTTATCAATATATAGTGAAATTACGATAGATTGAGTTTCAAAATTAACATCTCAGTCAACAATTTTTCATGCTGTAATGAAGATAAGATGCAAAGCAAAAACATTGTACATTTAAGATGTATCCCCTGTTTTGTCATGTAGAGACATAAGTTGTCGAAATGCGGATATGCAGAAGTTAAATTCACAGTAACTTCGGTATTTAGTTATTTGTAACAACTGGGTCGATGCCACTGCTGGTGGACTGTTAGTCCCCGAGGGTGTTCACCAGCCCCGTAGTCAGTACTTCGGTGCTGACCCGAAAGCCGATTATATTTGAAACCTTACAATATCTAAATTTTTGTACATTTTGTTCAAAACTAAGGAGTATCTCCCTCATGCAAAGCTCTGTCCTTGGCTGATTTTGGCTTTATATTTAGACCATATTGGTTATTTGTTCTCTATCAGTTTTTACATATCTTTGATTTTATGGTCTTCCAAACGTTTAGATTTTATCTGCACTGAAGAGACATAAGTTGTCGAAATGCGCATTTGCAGAAGTTAAATTCACAGTAACTTCAGTATTTAGTTATTTGTCATGTAATTGAGGTATTGTCCTTTTTTGTATGGTCTTAAAATTTTTAAAAGAGTTTAGGGTATAAAATTTGATTTATGTGGTTTGATCTAAGCTTTGTAAAACACAGAAAATATGTAATTATTTGCATCGGGTTAGCACAGTTAAAACAAATATATATGATAAATGGATAGTAAAAATGTATGATAAAATAGACTTACTTGTGTTTAAACTTCTGTCCTTAAATGCCTAAAATGAAATCAAATGTCTAAGTCAGTAATGTAATTATTCAATCTGTTACTTCATCCTCATGGCTTTAATCTCATATAAGGAAATATTTAAAAAATTCAAGAATTTTAATAATTTTTATGAACAAAAGGCAAGGTTTCTAGAAAATCAGAGACTCTATACGGTTTAATGTTAATGGATTGCCAATTGATGAGGTTTCTTATCAAAATCATTTTCAAAGGGGATCAACGATGTACCGATGTACTATTGTGACCATCTTTTAATGCAATTGGTCACTTGGTTTTATTAGAAAATTTCTGAATGCATTTCCCATAGGGTACTTTTTCCAAGTATGGAAACCGCTATTAGTCATCTTACATGATATACCAAAAAAATATGAGGATAATCGTAGGGACTTTTTTCATAATTTAGGTTCAAGTTATTCAAGTGGTTTCAGAAGATATCCCTGCTCTTATTTTGTATTCGACTTGGATGAGATATATGCAAATCACAAGCTTTGAAAGAATCACCGAAAGACTATACTTATCAAAGTCAGTTATAATTGTTTAAGTTGTTAAAGAAAAGATCATTGATTCCATTTCCCTTGGGGTCCAACTTCAAACATGTTCCCAGCTGGCGATCATCTAGGATGAAGTATGAAAATAAATCGAATATATTGTAGGATATTTTGGTGTCTTCATTTGGTTTAAATTGGCATAATAGTTCTTGAGGACCTCTTTGGACGAAAAGTCGGAAGGACAGCTCGACAGACAACAGACAGCTCGACAGACAACGGACAGCGCACACTGTCTTAGGTACCCCTGTCTACAGTCTAAGGC
>MJUU01006667.1:42239-62191 GCA_002080025.1 Modiolus philippinarum | reverse complement strand
TGTCCACTCTGCTCGGTAATTTTGAATGGACTTCGGCTCTTGTCCACTCTACTCGGTAATTTTGAATGGACTTCGGCTCTTGTCCACTCTGCTCGGTAATTTTGTTATCCCCATTGTGATGTGTGTGTTTTTATGTATGTCGTGCTTTTGGCTTTTGACTTTCTTCCGTCCTCGTATTTGTTGTGCCTTAGGACTTTGATTTTTGTAATGTTTTTGTGCTTTGTTTCCTAGGCATTCGACTTCCCTTGTTTTACAGAAACAAGAACAAACGAAATGTAAAAGGAAAAGTAAAATTAAAAGATCACGCCAATAAAATGTCTGAGAGTGTGATGTCAAACATAAATACAACAGCATATTTTGGAATATAATATGAAATATTTAGACAATAGACGTTTTCAATAGCTGTATCTCTTAGAACTGATGTTATGAAGTTATTATCACATAAAGACCTGAATTTAACACTTTAATCTTATATTTGTAGTTTTTTTTCCTTTTATAGCCGTTATAATTTGAAAAACGACATCAAAGGCAGAAATTCTAACTTCAGTCAGACAACTAGGATCTTAGCTTTCTGTAAAACAATTTATGCTTACCTTAAAAAAAGTAAGACACCCATGAGTTTTATGAGAAGTCTCACTGCTTGTGGTTTCCGTTTGCCGTTTCAAAATTATTGCACGGCTTACTGTATTAGTTTCCCGTTGACGTTAAGGATGGTCACTCCTCAGCTTTTTGAAACTGTCTGACTTTCGGAATTCTCTTATTTTATCCATTATGGTGCATTAGAAAATTTTGCACACTGACCCCCCCCCCCACACACACACACACACTTTTCTTTACAAAATATGATAGTATGCATTTTCAATAGAATTCTGACAAAATTTGAAGAAATTCTTTATACCCCTTCATCGCATTTCAAACGTTGATTACCTTAGTGCAAAGTGAATGAAAAGTCTAGAGATGTTCAGTTTCTTCCCGCCAAAATTTCAGGCGTTTAAATCTCCATAACGGCCACACTGACGTATAAATATTTTTTGCTTAAAATGATGTATGATCCATATTCTAATAAATCTAAAATAATAATTTTAAATCCTTGATATAATAAACTTGAGGAGTGGCCATCCTTAAATACATAGATTTACAATTAGCTTAGCAAAACCTCACCTTATCAATTTTGTCTTTGTGTGTACAACATATAATTATTTTCGGGAAAGACTCTGATCGTCCTTTAGAGTAGCAAAGAATCGAATTCACCCAAAACTTAATATATCCTGAAAACATAATCATATTCTTGTTAAATGAAGGTTATGTAGTACCAAGCAACTTTGACTAACATGTTAAAATAGGCTTAACGTTTTAAGTAAATGGAAATCGATTAAGGCGTTGAAGTATTTCGTCGATTTATAGTAATTTTTATGCACTGTTTGAAAATCTGTTTGTTAACATTCACTCCCTATAATAAACCTATTGTGACTCTTTCTTTCATTTGTCAAAAAGACTGACTCCACAAAAATTTAAGAACATTAAGCAAGTCAAATTTTACATAATAAAGGTGCTCGGATCCCCTTTAACTAGAAAATCAGGGAAAACGATCCTGGGCATTTATATCATTTCCGTTGATATTAAGCAACGCATCATTTCACGTATCTTAGTATTATTGCATAAATAATTAAATGAGACTTGCCTTTGCATTTTCTTTATATTTTTAAATTCGGACGTACATGTTACAATATTCAAATTATTGAGTTAAATAAATTGATTGCTGTCTTCATGCTTGCTCTTCATCTGAAATTTACTATCATGAAGTGATGTTTCTGGTGGCGTTTGTTGATTTCGCGAGAGTTTCTCGATTCATTAACGAACTTATAGTAAAGTAGTATAGTAGTACAGTTTAGTTAGTAGTCTACCTGTATTGGGTTTTATTCGTATGTTTACTACACTATAGGGAAACGGAAAATAAATGGGAGGTTTGGGTACCCGGTTTAACCCTACCACTGGCTTTTGCTAGTCCTATCGTTGTTTACGTTGGTCTTTTTTCTAATTTGTGTTTTTCCTGTGTAGTTCCCTAGCAGATTGTGGCATGTATTTATAATTTTCAGCCGTTGTAGATGTTTCCTGTTGTCCCTTTTATTTCATTGATTTACGTAAAATATATAACCATATATATTATCAATGAAGGGATATGGAGTAAATGCAAATGAGACAAAGTCTCTACAAATACATGGTAAATAAGCAATGGAACAACGCTTTAAATCAATATATATAACCATATACACTTTGTATTTTGAATAAGTTTGAAATTCAACTATGAGCCGTATTGTATTCTTTTTTGTTTCCACCTCACATTGAACGCTGAAAAATAAAACGTGTATGATTTGTTTTCTCACGGCGGTGCATTTCAGCTTGGATTGGGTACGGAGCTGCAGTTTAGCATTTTGAACAAAAATATCCCATTCATATAACGCCCTGAACAAATTACATGTATCGACTAATTCATATAGAAAATCTCAAATTTTAATTACATTAAAAACCATTTATTGCATTCTTTCAATTTTAACATCCTAATAAATGAACAAATGTGTACATCATTCAATATATTACCTCTACTTGTTGGTTTTTCGTGCCTTCCTGGAATAAACACTTCGCTTTCAATTTCAACATCAAGGTTAAGGCTACCGTTGATAACGATAATATATACCCCACGATGAGTAAGAAATGACTGATGAGTCGAGTAAAACACTTCTTGGCCTGCAAAATCCAGAATGATGACGGGAGCTAGTTTCTTTTTGTGAAGTCCTTTCATACTAGCTCTCTTTGCTCCTAGTCTGAACATTTTCCTTGAAAAGTCTATATGTTCTTTGATTGTTTTTCTACTTCTACGTTGTGGGACTAACGACCTTACTGATAATGTACGTTTCATTGGAGGTGGGTCTAGTGAAGAAACAGAGGCTTCGTTGTCCTCTTCATCTTCGGGAATCACAAAGCAATATGAAAGATTGTCTGGTTGATCACTTTGTTCATCGGTATGCGAGGTAGTTTGGCTGACATCGTCTTCTTGGGATTCTTTCCTGGTAGGGCTAGAACACAACTGTTGCTTACTGTCACTCCTTTTCATAAACAAGTTTGAATATGCCGTGTCTTCGAATTTTAAAACTAAAAAAGTAAACTAGAGGCTCATTTTAGTCTGTTCAGCTTATCTCGATAATACTGGTTAAAAACTTTTGCTTGAATATCAAGTTTTCAAAATCTCAATATTTTTTATGCCCGGTGTCTTTAAGTTATATACGTGGTTATTTTCAGTGTGTGTTTTTTTTCGTGCTTTTGTTGGTATGACTTGTGTTTCATTAGGTGAGTTCAAATTTTCCATTATCTATTCATATATTTTAATTCAGTTTTGATTTAAAGCAATATGAAATGAATTTCTTCAATTTTTTATGGGGGGGGGGCTCTTAAAACGGATCGTGTCGTATCCATATGTCTAGAAAATGATATCAGATACCCTTTAATGCATGAAAACGCCAAGAATGCTTCATAATCTCCATAATTAAACTAATTTTGAATGCGATTTTGAACAATCATGGGAGGTAATTAATGATCGATACTGAAACCGAACCTGACCGAGATACTGTATATAGTCAACATAAACAAATGCACCACCAATCGGCAAACTTCGTATTTTAAAAACAAATCTGGGAAAAATGCATAAAAAATTACGCGGATTACCACTCTTTTCATTTTCCGTCTCCGGCGTTGGTAAACAGTTCACCATATGCCCGAATGGGTTCTGATTTCAAAGGAGCCAGTTTATTCTGAAAGCTTACGTAATGACGAGGTACAATCGGCCGATTTCGTGACCAGTGCAATGTTCACATGGAGTTATTTTTTAATCCAATCATTTAGATTTCAAACAATCAAGGACTCAAAATTCCTTGAAACAATGAAAGCCCTCCCATGTTTAAAAATAATTAGGACATCCTTGAAAGAATACTATGGGGGCACATTTATTTATTTTGGCAATATAAACATACTTACCCTTTTCATTTGCATATTTCTGTTACGCATGTATCGGGAACATTTGACCTGAGATCGCATGCCTACGAATCGTCCCGAGAATACATTATTTGCTGGCCAACAAATAAATAATTCATGTTACATTTCTTTTTTATTTCGAAGCGTTTTTGAAGCTTTTTTATATGGTTTCACAAAGTATTGGTCTTGAAATTGCTTAATTTCTGCATATTATAACTTGAAATAATGAATTCTTCTGGAACCCAAAAAAATGAAAAATTACAGCTCATGTTGCTTGAATTTTGAGAGATATGTTACAGAGACTCCCTTGTTAACTTCACATGTTCTTTCAATATCGTAGATACATCGGTAAGCATATTCCAATGAGCATTTAAGGGTAAAATAGAAAATAAATATCCAAAACAAAGCAGAAAAGAGGTTAACTATATTTGATATGACTGATTATTTGGATTTCGTTTGGTGTTATGCATTTAAAACATTTTTGAAATTATGGATTTCCTTTGTTTGGGTTTTAGTGCTGATGATGAGGAATTAATTTCTGAAATGGCCATACAGCTCATTCAAATTATTGCAGTTGGAGTTAACATATATGTGTTATGGTCTCATGTTCATTTACTCCATATCCTTTCGTAAAAATACAGAGTACTTCACATTTCCGTTTAATGAAGCTGATTAACAATCAGTACGTAATGAAAATACCTATCCTGTTTTCAATGTATTCACCTTTCGTAGACGAACTTGGTGTGACGTTTACTAGTTACAAAAATCGTGATTTTGTTCTTTATAAGTATTAAAACAGTTACTGTATGATCTGTAATTTGATTTTGTGAAAAAAGATTAAAACAGAGGCTTGAACTGCAAACTCTTCAGTAAACTAGAAGTCAATTTGTACTACTCAACAAAAGAAACGATACAAATATTTTATCAAAAATAATTTATTTTTACTTTTTAACAGACAACCAAAACTTATAGCAAAAATTATTTTTGCACGTAAGAAACTAACAAAATACCGAAACTGCTGTTAATTTGGATTCTGCATATGCGCATTTCGACAACTTATGTCTCCTCATCAGTGCAGATTAAATCAAAATATTTGGAAATTCATATGCCTAAATGTGTGTAAAGGCAAACAGAGAAAAAGTACCAATAAGACCTAAATAGGAAAGCTAAAATCAGCTAAGGACAGAGCTATGCCAAAAATGTCTGTTACAATATCTCAAACATATCTGGTCACGGTGAAGGTCAATATCCGGAATTTCTGTTGCAGACGTAATTATCTAATAGTAACTTGTGTAGAGAGCTGCATCAGGATTTACAGACTGTCTAAGGACCGCGATACGGACCGTGTACCTTGTTACAGCCCGAGCCGAAGGCAAGGGGTGTAACAAGGTACAGGTCCGTATCAAGGTGACAAATTTCAATCTGCTCTGGGTGATTAAATCTTTGGTAATCTGTATTTTATATGTTTTTCTTGTAATTATTTGCGATTTCTTAATATTGTCATAATGTACAGGCAGATCTTATATTCTAAATGTCTGTACCTAAAGTATTTTAATGTTCTTTTGAGTTGTACTTGCAAAAATGAATAATTGTATATCTTTTTATAATCAAATTGATACAATTAATGCTACCTTTTGGTATTAATTTCTTTGACTCTCTGTCTATTGCAGCTCTGCTCACATGTATATCTATTCCTTCCGTTGGTTTCCGTTTTGACTTTGGTTTCTTCCCAAGAAATAATCTAGTAATAGCAGTCTTTCCAACAGATTCGTTCCCAACAAACATGATCTTTCCAACATATGAATAATAGAACCCATAGCGAAGTGATCTTTCAAAATCATCAGCCAATTTACTATGTAAAAGTTTGATTTCTAATGGTAGACCTTAATATATAAACATAGGTATTCTTTTAAAATCATTTAAATCAAAACAAAAGATATACTTACTATATTATTTGATATAATATTATAATGATAAGATAATATATAATTAGATATCTGGTTTTTATCTTTCCATTAATATTTAACAAACTACTTGTATAACAAAATATCGAAGTTCCTGTAAAGTTTGTTTCTGCATATGCAAACTTCGACAACTTGCGTCTCTTCAATGCAGATCAAGTCAAAACATTTGGAAATTCATATACCTAAATACGTGTAAAAACTGATAGAAACCGAAAATGCAACTCTATTACTATTACTGTTTTTTTAATAGTAGGATAACGTACAACCGTTATTCTACAATCAAGAAAATACAATATAGATATATCTGTGAAACAGACAAATTTAGTTCCAAGTATTTTTTATTTAAATGGTGTTTGCAATCATAAATGTGGTGCAGCCTTTAAAACCCTCTTGATGCCAAATTTAAATTATTGACGTTATGACGTCGACAAGGAGTCATTGAATTTGCACGTCGCCAGTGTCGAATTCTTTTGACGTTATGGTTTCTGTATTTGTTTAGCCTATTACATGAGGTCGTGACGCTGTGCTACAGGCAAAATTAACCGGGTAAAAGTTGTTATATATGTAATCTTTTATTCGTTGTCAGGTTATTAATGTTCGAGTAGTTTATTCAAGAATGAACCGATATTAAGGTAGATGGAAATAATTTCGCCATTTTTAATTTTCAATTAAAGCATTATGTTATATTTGTTGTATACAAATATTTTCAATCATGGTAATACATTTATACATTATTTGACAAAAGTTACAAAGTTTGTATGTTGCAAATAAGAGGCGATGTAATGTGGAAGCAAATCATTTGGATTCAAAAACAAAGATACTCGAATAAAATATTTTACAAAGCTATATTTTGCAAATTTTTCTGAAAACGAAGTTGATAATCCCCGTTTTTTTTTCTTTATATTTTAAGAAAGTATTTTAAAAGGGTTACTTTTTCTATATCTTATTAAAAATCAATATTGCAAAGAAACTTTACCGTGAAAAATGGGAAAGCAAAAATTTATAAAGGTCTTTTATCATCTACGTTAAGGCACGGCCCAGGGAGGCACGGTGTCGAAGTATAACTTTATCTTATCCAAATACTCTTTCTCCATTCGTTGCTGGAGATACACGCCTTAGGATATGTGAAACGTCACTTTGTTTGTCTTTCAATCGGAGTGTTTTTCGTACTTGCCTTTGCACGATGAACAACTTCGTTGGCAATTTCCAATAATTTATAAAAAAAAATCTAAATGCACTTAACAAAGATAGTTTACAAAATGTCACACCGTAGCAGCAAAATTTATATATGAAACTTGTTTAGGGGGTTGAAATATCCCGTTTGTCATAGTCAAAATATCCCACATCCCAGTACATTTTGTCCCAAATATCCAATATCCAATTAACAAAAGTCGTAAATATCCCGTATCCCAATATACCCTAAACAAGCTTCACATATAGCTATCTTTTTGTAACGACACGGTTATTTGAGAATTTTTACTTGGTGTACTCGAGCAAGACAGTTTTGTCATGATGACTGTTTGAGTATCTCAAGAAAGAGGTATTGCCACTATCCCGTAAATGTATTTCCTTCAGAATTACAATTTTAATAATTCAGTAAATTTTCTCCAAAACAGTTTAACATGTCTTCTGTTAAATGCACTATTATCATAAAATCAATACAAATGTAACTTCATACCTTTAGATAAAAGATTCGGCCACTAAACTTGCCACTTGAAAGCCATTTTCACAGATTTTGACAATTTTTGTAAGACTTAGTTTAAATAACATTCGTTGTATTGCAACTCCAGAAACCAAATTAAACTGACAGCCATTTGGAAGGGCTAATGTTATATGTACACTCACGACTAAAAAAATTGGTTTTGGTTCTAGGTGTCCTTTGAGTAGTACCATCTTCCCAAACATTGTAAAATGGCTCAAATGAACACAAATGGCTATCCATAGACACTTTCGACAGCTAATATGCTAGAAATCGTACAAGTAGGGCATATACTAATTTTTTTCCTAGGAAGTACACGTACCAGAGACCACCTAAAATGATTCTCGACAACAATTGAGCATATTTTGAAAATGACCATAGGAACGAAATTCAAGGCTAGATGGCCATACTTCTTTCTTTAAGTGCGAATTCATTTCAATGGAATATATCATTGAACTCGTGCATGTACAAATAATCAAAATAAAACATCTGGTACACATACCATCAAAACACTTCAGTATTAACCTCCTGCACACCCTGAAGTACATTTACTGCAACATGGAACCATATTTTTTTTTTACATTTACACGTTTTGCTTTGCGTACATGCTCTTACATTTAAATCATTCGCTAGAATGAGAAAAAATGACCCTTTTGACGGCAGAGTGAAGGGAAATTTTACTTGGGACCCAGTGTGAAGTTTCGACTTGGCAATTAAGTATCTCCAAGTCTCCTATTAGTTTGCGCAATTTATAAGTCCTAGCTGGCGAAGTGGACAGGATCAGGACAACCTTTTATTTCACACTTCACTGTATTTTAAGTTATTTACTGCAGATTGCATTATATTTCCCCGACCGTACACGTGCGGTCCGGACCATACCTGTAACCTTATTTTGAAAAAAATAAGCGTACGATTGAAATATGCGTATGGTCCGGAACATATACACACAATATAGAGACCCTACTTTTATTCTCAGGAGAGTCATATCAATTATTACAAACATACATACATTCATGCAAAAAGGAAAAAAAAGAGAAAACATTCTTATGAAAAATATAACCTTTCTGCTTCACGAAATACGCATTCTTATACTGGCCTTATTTTACTTTAGTTAACCCGCTACTTTAGGTCGGCGATTTTTCTACTTTTACCACGGAAGGTTTTGGTCAGGGTTAAAGTTTAATGGATAGGGTTAGGATTAATGTCCTATGGTCAGTGTTAATACTTGAAGTTTAAGCGTAACTACTAATCACGTGTTCTTTTATAACTAAAGGCCACCTATACCTAATTTTGAACTATGTAATTGTAACGGTTTATAGTATCCACCGTGAAATAAGTTCCAGAGGAACAAATTTCATAGCTCATTTGGTGAAATAATCTCCAGATGGAAAGTATTTACTGCTCACCTGGTGAATAATCTCCAGACGGAATAAATCTCATAGATATATCAATAATATTTGTTCCATTTAGAGCTTATTTCACATGATACTATTTTGGCTTACATAATCACTATGAATTCTTACAATAACATTTTAATTTATTCAATTCAAAGTCTAATTCTTTTTTATTATTCATGTGTGAAGGTATCATTCAAAAATGGTGCCATAAACTTGTATTTTACGAGTTTTTTTTATCAATTTTATATGAAATTTAGGCTAAAATAACAAACAAGTCATACCGATTTCCTTTACATAAAAGATTTGGCTAAATATTATTGTCATTTGTTTGGTCATAAGGTCGAAATGCTGAAAGACTTTTTTTTCAAAATAACTATAGTTAGCCGAGAATTTTTTTAAATTAAGTAAAGAAGGCTGCTATGTTGCACCACTTAGTCACCATTTTGTTTTTGTTTTTGTCACGTACATAATTTTGTATAGATGGCCGGCAAATAAAGTTCTTGTATTCTTTAAATGAAAATGCATTTTTATTGAAGATTTGACGAGAGAAAAAAAATACAAATGACGAAAATTTATTCTTGTAATGAACTGCATGAATTGTGTTCAATCCCAAATCATTATTTTTTTTATAATAAAAATAAGTTAAAAGGAAAGTACTGACCATTTGATTTTCTGGATAGCCTGGGAATTTTACTACAGCCGCCTTTTTTTATTCACAAATAAACATGTTAGGAAAATTTGCTGTTCAAGGCTTTTTATCTAATTGACAGGGTGAGGGCCAGATTATTTCTTTACCCAAGTGCTGGTAATAGAATTTTTTAGCAAAATTCAGAACCAGAAATTAGTTTCCATTCCCACCCCCCGAAAATCAAAAGGTCCGTGCCTAAGACTGCAATGTAGATTGTGTAAAGAAATCATGTTCACCTTTGGAGGTCTACTAAATTAATAAATCATCACAAACGTCTTAAGTGATTATTAGGTTTTCGTGGTTTTAGCCTAATAAACTGATCACAAACTTGTGTAAACAACGATAATTTATTCTGGTTGAATTGCCAAAAAAATGATATAAATGATCATTTTAAAATATATAAAAAATATTCCCATTGACATTGTTTGCACATTGCTCATCGATTTTTGCAGACGTAAAAACGCCAAGTGCTGTAGTGCTGTCTTCAGCGACATCGTTCCAGAAATCTGTCAACCCTTTTCATTACAATGACGTCATGAAACCGTCATTACCAAGTGACGTCATTGCTAAGAAATACAATGTGAAAATAGACAGTTGTTTGAACAAAAATAGACACTCTTTAATTAAAAAATATAGATTTTATTTACAAACGCAAAATGTATTACAAAAACGACACATATGTCGCCTTGGCATTAAACCCCCGGACGACATATATGTCGCCGTGGCATCAAACTCACGGACGACACATATGTCGCCTTGGCATTAAGAGGGTTAAAAATATCAGACCCCTCATATCTTGATTCCCAAAGCAAGTCCAGAATATGTGCTCTATAATCCAGACGTGAAGTGCAATTCATTATCAACAAGTCAATTGCCATTTTGAAACTCTCTACATCGCCGTCAAATTGATGTCGTTTTTGTTACCTGATTGCATTATAGAGAAAAACATTGCTTCATAGTGTAGGACATAATAGTAATCCCCTGTCCTTCAAAGCATGTACATCTTTCAACTATCGAACTAGCAAACCGTGCGCACTTTCTCTTGATATAGATATTACCTACTGGTTTTATTATTTTTTTTAAATGTGGTCATGTACTTGTACATTAGATAATATCTCATGTGTACACTTTGTTCAATTACTAATATCTAAATTTATGTAAATTCTAACACCTAAGGTTTAATACACTCCCTCGTAGTTTTATCCTTAGCTACATTTGATATTACTGGTTATTTGTATTTCGTTTGGTTTTATGCATTTTAAACATTTTTTGAAATTATGGATTTCCTATGTTTGGGTTCTACTGCTGGTGATGAGGAATTAATTCATGAAATGGCCATACAGCTCATTAAAATTATGCAGTCGGACTTAACATATGTGTTATGGTCTCATGTTCATTTACTCCATAACTCGTAACATATGATAAAGATATCAATATAATCATAAACGTACATTTTTTTCCCTCTATTGTATTATTTTGTTTTAGTAAGATTAATAAGATTGAAACTACCTACCGTCTGCTAAGAAATCCTGCAAATAAAAAAATTGTTAAATCCTATTAAATTTGAACGGAATAACACTTTTTATATCTAGTCAGAAGAAAAGAAATAATAAGATGATTGAAATATCCTCATCAGTCATAATCACATTTTGTCAGTTTTATCCTATCTAACATGACACAATGTTTTAATCATAGATATCTAGAAAATGGTGCAAAAAATGCTAAAAGCAAAAGAAGATAACTGTTTAAAATATCAAAATATCACGTTGTAATTGATCCGCAAATCTCATTGAATAACAAAATACCGAAGTTACTGTGGATTTAGTTTCTGTATATGCGCATTTCGACAACTCATGTTTGATAGGTTGAGTTTTTTAAATGGAATCAGTAATTATTTTTGAAGTAAGATATTTTAATGTTTATATTGAAGAGACTAAGATGTAGAGGACCACATAACGTAGAAATTTTAATATTAGATTTCATTTAACGTAAACAAATAAAGATCGAACATGTCTTCACATTGATCTTGAACCGTCTAGAAAAATAAATACAAACAATGCCGTGTCATAACCTTAATAATCATCCTTCCCTATGATTATATTAGCCTGCAGAGTATTTCCGAAAACCCGTATTTGGTTGACCCGGATATATCAGACGTTGACCTGGATATATCAAGCGATTCTCCCAACGTTTCAAAGGTATTGACTTTTTTTCAATGTTCACACGAAATCAAGCTAATAAAAGTATATATCTACTTCATTTTTTCTTTCCGGTTAGGTATTCAAAATAGAGTCTTAATTACACAAATAGATAAACTAGACGTCAGAAAAACTACTGAAACTAGGTCACTGGTATATCCGGCAGAGCTTCCATGTTTTCACATTATGACGTCGTAAAAGCGCTAAGGAATGATAGAATAACATCTGAAATCGCTATTATTTCAGGTAAATCAATTAAAATTTTCATCAAGTTACAAACCATTTGCTGATAAAATGACAAAAAAACTACAAAGCATGTCTTTGAAGCTGAAAAATTGCTGATAAGGCGAGAATGAAATGTTTGTCTAATTTCCCGCGCAAGTTTGGAAGATTTTGAAACCCCAGTTAATAATTACAAATCTAAAATACAAAATAAAGGATGATAAACAAGTTATCGGGCTTTTGACAGCTGAAGTATTGTAAAATATCATCCCGCTCGGCTACGCTCACTCGCCCCTGTGCTTAATATTCTTGCTCACGGGATGATATTTTACGATACATAGCTGTCAAGAGCCCGATAACATATACGTAAAAATTCTAGTGAATGTTTTATCAAGTTCCAAACATAAGTCTTAAATAAAAGAAAAAATATTCATGCCTTAAATACTTGAACGACTCGAGAATGTCCCTCTTGCTCTGCTAGTTCGTATGGTGTTTTCATCTGAAAATTAACAAAAAAAAAACATTCAACAAAATTATGATTTAATGCCATAAATTAAGTACTAGTATAGCAAGACAATTTTCGGTAATTTCACTGGTACATTTTTTTGCTTAAAATATAGTATTTTTCCATATATACATGTAGATATTCATTTGAAATGACAATCCCGCAGGCTGTCGGTGCAATTCTTGAATTCAACGACAGTTTAAGTAGAGTCTGTGTACAACTCCAATATCTATGGGAATAAACAAGCAACAACAAGGGTCAAATATCAAAACCCTTTTCCAAACCAATTACTTTTGAAACCGGGATATCTACTGAGATGCTCAATGCTATTGAATTACTAAAGTAAAGCCATCAGTAATATGGTAACAAATTAGTCAGATAATTAAAGTTTTGAAAATTTATTTTCTGAAGATATCCATTTCGACCACGTATGTCATTTCAGTGGACCTAATTATGTGTAAGAGCTTTTAGAGAACAAATTACCAATAAAATCCAAATAAAAAGCTAAAATAAGCTAAGGACAGAGCTATGCCTGAACTAGATACTTTTTGTTCAAACAAAATTTCATTAAATCAAGATATGTCAAGTTCCACATAGAATCGGTTATCGGGTCAGCACCGAAGTACTGGATTCCTGGGTTCGTTAATTCCCTCGCTCACTATTAATCCACCAGCAGAAGCTTCGGTCCAGTGTTAGTAGATAATTAAATATGGAAGTTACTGTATATTCAGTTACTGATAACAACATTTGGTCTCTGATAAATTAGACCAACTCGCTTTCCAGTTATTTTTAGTACCAAACTTTTCAGACTCTGGTCTCAGCACTGAAAATATGTTATTAAATAATTTTTTGTCTCAAAAGATAGAATATGACAGAATATTTTTCTGTTGTAGCAAATTTTATCGTATTTGTCTTACAGCAACATTATATCAATAAAATATGTAGCTATCTACATCTTGTTTAAAAGAAATAAGCTTGGTCATGTGGCTCTCTGGACTGATTTGAGGTTATGAGGGTTTATGTATTTCGGTTTTTCTTGGGTTTTTTCTGTGTTTTTTTTNGGGGGGGGGGGGGGGGGGGGAGGTCTAGACAAGCCGAGATGAAGAAAAACAATCAAAACTTTATTCTGTTGAAAATTGATAGGTTAACTTTAATTTCCACATTCATATTGTCCAATGATGTTGAATAATTTTAGTTTTTAATCAATTTTAATCTCATAACACTAAATGAAGGTCATGACAAAATTACCAAACAGAAAAATCATCATGCATTTTCTCAGATTCAACATGAAAACAATAAAATACCACATACAATTATGTCGTTTCACAAAATTTGAGTCTTACCGAATTTGAAGATTTGATGTCAGCACCACTAATAAGCAATTCCTTGACAACTTCTGGAAATCCATATTTTGCAGCTATATGTAACGCTGTAAAACCCTGTAATATTAAAAACATACTTCACAGACATGAAACGAAGTATTGAACAAACTTGCACTAAAAAGTGTGGTTGTGTTAAGATTTACGTAGAGTTACTCGAATGATGGTTCATTTCGTATTTTCATATTTTACCTACAGCGTAGCTTTGAGTAATAAGATGTCAAATAAATGAAAACAAAAACATTGTTTGCTACATGTAAATCAACTACAAATCAAATGTGCACAATAGTCACCTGAACTTCCTGAACTGCCTCCTTCAGACTTTATCTTGTTTACTTGGTTAATTTCTGCATGTAAATCAATTTTCGTCACATTATAATAATCTAAACGTAATTTGGTAACCATATTAGAGATGGTGGTCATTTTGAAAATACTTTACTTGCATTCACACTTCCTAATGTTGGCCCAACTTCGTACCAAATGACATAAATTCATTTCGGTCCTCACAGGAAGTAAGAATAATAATCATAAAGAAACGGATCAATAACAAAATTTGATCCTTCAAATAAAATTCTAAAAATCATGGCTAAACTTACATCTTTGTCTGAAACGTCAACATCCTTCATTTGTTCAATTAAGAATTTTATCACATTCGCGTTACCACTCGAAGCTGCATAGTGTAACGAAGTCCAACCCTGTAATTTAAAACACATTCAAACAACAAGACTACATTTAAAAAAATTACAATACCAAACACATCAAAATTCAGCAAAAAAGCAGCGTTCGTTCTATGTACATTTACGACTCTGTAAGGAATTAATTCACACTTGATCATACTGATCCGCTTCCTTTACTACATGTTGACAATTATTCACTTCACCATATAACTTAGTTTACATATGTGTGTTATTGGGTGGAATAATTATATATTTTAAAAATACATATGGTAAGAAAGTAAGACAAAGTCACAATTAACTGATGTTGTAATATACATGTAGAAAAAATAAAAACCATCGCAACGTTGATCTTCATCTTCAAGTAGTTATCAAACTTTCAAAAGATAAACAGAAAACTCACAACCGATATGTTGAAAGTCAAAATATTCTGACAATTCTATAGTTTTGAGGGACATTTGCTATCCTACCTTTTTGTCCTGATAATTCACTTTAGCTTTATTCAATAATAACAACTGTATAATATCTTCTTTTCCACATTTTGAAGCACGATGCAAAGGACTACAACCCTACAAAATGAACTAGCTTTTAGTTATCAAATGTAATCCTCAATAATTTATCCATATTAATCACCCAAACATATTTCCTGAAGGTTGCTCACTCATCACATTTTTGAAATTGTGTTAAATTACGGAGTTCCTTCAGTTTTCTCCAGTTCCATGGCTTTAAGAATTTTGCACACTATTTCATGAATGTCCTATGCTGGTCAAATAAGGACACCTGTTTCCATAAACTTGTTGATATAACTTCCTAATTTTTACACAAAAATAGTTCTCATGTTAAATTAAGGGAAAATCAGAGAAATCCATTTTCTGCAAAAATCTTGTATCTCCGTTAAAAGAACACGAACGTGTAATTTTTGCCATTTCATAAGCCGAAAATGGTTAATCAATAAAATTAAGTTACAAGAAATTTTTGATATAAACCACTTAAGGAGTGAGCCTCCTGAACAAGTAAAAACCTGAAATGTGTGCATGAAAGTGATTAATGACTTCGTCTGATCTCCTTGGACAAATATTTGTTAGTGGAAAAACGCTTCAGTTTATATACAACGGAAAAAATAAAAGTTTGCCTCTTTACTTTATTCAAACGTCACTTGATTTTGGAATGAAATCATCAGAAATGTATCCATATTATTCATTGTGAAATTATTGGTCTTAATTCTCTGTGAAACCTCATCTTATCTCCGGCTCAAACTAATATAACAGGGATTCGAAAATATTTAATAACACAGTCAATCAAAAGCTCTGTCCTGGGTACGACTTTGGACTATAACGTTTGAATTACTCAACATAAAATTATTCTGAAACAATTGCCGATTTATCGCTGATTTATTCATTTGCCGATTTATTACAACATTAGATTTTCATTCACACAACAATGAAATTCTAAATAAAAATTGGTAATAAATGCATGAGGGGTTGTTTTTTTACGTGTAAAGTGGTTGTAAAATTTTCGAGAAACCGTCCATAAACAAATGACAGTCATCGGTTATTAACGAGAATCAGAACACTGAAAATCAAGAAAATAAGCTAACTTTAACTCGCTAGTTGACATTTAAAATCCATCCTACTATTGTGACATTTTACCAGGGTAAAGCTCTTTGTATTTGCTATATAGCAATATTTAATTTATGTAGGAAAAATTCATTACAGTGCTGACAAATTTTGACTGATGTGACCATGCAAATGTTATTTTTAGATATAAATTTTGGAGTTAAAAAACTAAACTTTTCACTGTGTACTTTGCAACTAAATTTTCAACTAAATTTAAAGCAAAATGTGTCATCTTTTTAAATATATAAATTTTGTAGCACTAAATATTTTGGGAATATAGAAATGTACTCAAATAAACGTGATGAAGTCCAAAATTTCGCGGTTTATTTCTAAAAAAGCAAAAATTATCCAAGTTTGGAGCAAAACTTGTATACTTTGGAATTAATTTATTTTACAAAAATTATACTATAATTTGCAACAATCTTTTTTCTATAAATAACTAAATACTGTGAATGAATTATGTTGTATTAAAATCGGTAGAAAATGTAGCTGTAAAATGTACTAAAAATTTCCTATGCTTCAATAGAGAGATGCTCAAAAACAACTATTTACAGGAAAATCCGTCGCGACACCAAATTGTAAGAAATGTAAATGTTTCCAATGCCTGTTATATTAGTCCAAATCTCCGGTAAATTTGATACAATGTTCAATAAGGGATGAATAGTGAGTTATTGCACTGCTTGAGATTGTATAACATCCATCCCTTATATTTTAAACATCACTGTGCGATTAGAAATTAAGCTTCTAAAAGTCACTGAACCCTAACTCATTAATACCATTACAAAAAAGCCAGTCTAGACAGATCCCTGCTAGAACTGAAGACGCTTCTCGATGTACAAGTATCGGCGGGCTAACACAGCTTTACATTAGATAAAAATAGATTTTCATACTCTTGCAATTGTAACTGTTCCAGTTGTCACTACAGAAGTTTAACGGTCGTCATCACGATTTGACAGACTGTTACAATGTTTCTATTCCACAGATGAGAATAGATATCTTTGTGTAGATCCAGAGATTATTACCAGACCGCTAACACCGATTGTGACAAAACCGGACTTTTCACACTGGCAGTGTGACGGGTGCCACTCGTGGAGCAGATCATGCTTACCCTTCTACAGAACCTGATGATACCTCAGTTTTTGTAGGAGTCCACACTGCTAGTGCTTTAATTATATGACGATTTTGTACATTTTTGTTTTATTTGGTTTGTCTTTGTCATACTGTGTCAATTCGTGTTGGATATTAACTGTCGTGATTCTGGATTAATGATTTTAAAATTGCGCCTTTTCTCATTCTTTCTTTGGTATTTGTTTGCCGATGTCCATTTCATACCTCTTTGTCAGCAATATTCACATCAGCTTTTTTATCAAGCAAACGTCCCACTGCATCTGATTGTCCACTGTTTATTGCGTAATGTAAAGCGGTCCATCCCTATAAGATAAGGTGGCAAAAAATACACCTTGCGTTATATTGACCCCCACACAATATATACTTCTGTCATTTGTTTATCACAAATGGTGAATAAAGGATATGGAGTAAATGCACATGAGACAGAGTCTCTATAAATACATGGTAAAAACCAAGCAAAGGAACAACGCTTTTATCGTTGTTCTTCATCTTGAAGTCACCATGAGGCCTTCAACAATGAGCTTTGCTCATACCTCATAGTAAGTTCAAGACGGCCCCTAGCACCGGTTTAAGCGGAATTCTTTGCTAATTGTCGAGCAACGCTACATCCATTTCTTCATTAGTCATGGGTGCGGGATTGTCAACAAACATCAATTAAACTGGCAAAGTCCTCTCCCAATCACTGTCATCCTTTACCCGACAAAAGCACTATTGTCTTAAGCTAGTGGACGATTACAACATATAGACAAACACAGGGCACTCATCAAGTCGAATGTAAGAAAACTTGGCGTTATAAAAGAGTGAGATGTGGGCACTTAAAACAGGTGGTCTGGATTACATTTCGAAATTACAAAAATAAATGTCAAGGCATTTCCATGAAGGTAAAAATAAATTGTATATATATTATTAATTGCGCTTGTTATATAGTTATATTTCATTCATAAAAATAATTCAATGCAAATGAAACGATTATTTTTTTAAATTGAACTGTCCTGAAACTCTATATAAAATTAATAGCAGTAGTGACACTCATATCCCATGAACTGTCACAAAACTGTAAAATAACAGGAAATTCCGCCTTTTATCTTCCATATAAGTTTCAACGAATAACTCCACGTGCAAGTTTTGCCTTCCAGTAGACTAAAATATCTGGGATTATGGTGAAATTTCCTTAAAATAGACTGTAAAATGTAGCACCGGAAGTAAGATCTATTAATTCTAACCTTTTCGTCAACCTCGTCTATATCAGATCCTCTATCCAGTAATGAATTCACGATTTCATAATTACAATATATAGAAGAACGATGCAGCAATGTTCTACCCTACAATAAAGTATTATGAAGAAATGAAATGGTGAATGAAAGTATATGGACAAAGTCTCTATAAATACATGGTAAAAGCAAGCAAAGGAACAACGCTTTTATTGTTGTTCTTCATCTTGAAGTCACCACGAGGCCTTCAACAATGAGCTTTGAAAAAGCTGGTTGATTTAAATGCATACTTTATGGAACATATCAACACTAGACTACACAGTGAATGTTAACTCACTATACTAAGATGACCTAATTGCCTATTTGTGCATTATTATGGACATATATAAAGAGATCCCAAGTTATTACTGGATTTGCTTGTCTTCTACATTCTTTGTCTGTACGTTATTTTTTTACTGCCATGTATGCTGGACTAATGTTGGTTCTTGCTTCGGCATTCATTAGCAAATTGATTAATAATGGTGCATTCTATTCTGAGCCATTTTCTAATAAAAGTTGTATGTGTATTTTAATGAAAAATGCTTTTCTGAAAGCTGAATGATCTTTAAAAACACATGATTGAAATTTGTAAACAAAACATTTTCGCTGATTTTTTGAAGTCTTAAAAGCAGTTCACAGAATTTCATAAATATACAATATTTTCGTAAATTTAAACATCTACTGCACTCGCAGTACAATTTTGTGACCATCATTATTATATTTATGCTGTTTCAATTGCTTTAAAAAGAGGGTCCCAAAATTGACAAAATCTCCCACCCAGTGATTTATTTCAAATTATGACGAGATGCTTATCCTTCTCAATGAACGTCCTTAATAAAACAAAATTTAAGAAAAGTACAAGTGAAAATTTAGATGCAATGAACTAAGTTTGAAAAAAAAATTAGCATGAAACTTCCTTAATCCCTTTACCTGTGCATCTTTATCATCAACACTGTCACTAGCATCCAGTAAAAGCTTGACGGCATCCCACCGGTTATTTGTGAAAGCCTTCTGTGTTGCAGTTTCATTCTGAAATAAATGTCGATAGAAATTATATAATTACAAATAACCACCAAAATTGACCGTAAATTATAATCACATGCAACAATTCACAAGGGATCTGCACTAGAACAATCACATAACAGACTAGAGACAAACATGAAGAGGGCCTGTAAGTCTCGTACAATTTTGGAACTTCCGGGACCA
>MJUU01006667.1:16335-42038 GCA_002080025.1 Modiolus philippinarum | reverse complement strand
CACCAAAATTGACCGTAAATTATAATCACATGCATCAATTCACAAGGGATCTGCACTAGAACAATCACATAACAGACTAGAGACAAACAAGAATAGGGCCTGTAAGTCTCGTACAATTTTGGAACTTCCGGGACCACAACCTGTACCAAGAAGTTACATTTTAAACAAAGATATATGACGTTTCAAACAAAAATTTGAACGTCATAATCCTCAAACGTCATATTTCGGCGGGAAACGTTTTGGAATTGCCGGTTTATCGTGGTTTCTCGTGAGTCACATGACGAGACTTACAGACCCTATAACGATAGGAACTCGGAATAGCCGGACTTGATACCGGCACTAGCATAGGCTTGAGGTAAGGTTAAACCGGTTTATTGGTACCCAAACCACCCCTTTCTCTATCCTGTTTTCACAATAGATGTTATATGTTTATTGTAAATACATTAACAGTTAAGGTTTCTTCAGGGGACTTAACCTTTGTTAAACTATTGAAAAAAAATAAATGAGAAACAAATTATGAACAAATCACCTTTTTATCTCGAATAGTTGTATCAGCTTTGTTTTTCAATAACACTTGTATGACCTCAGTTCTTCCATTGGCTGAAGCAAAATGTAGTGGTGTCCATCCCTTAATGACAAAACGTTATTTCAGATTAAAAGTATGTATAATACTTATAGTTTCTGTAATTAACAGTGTAAAAATATGGAGTACATGAACATGAGAAAAAGTTTGTAAGTCTACTTTTATTTTGAACTATCAAGGTTGAAAGAATCAAAGATAAAAAACATGTCAAAAATTATATTTAAATGATGAAATTTTTAACAGAGTTGTCACTCGCCTGGTAATATATGTTTAAACTAAACCATTTTCGCAAATAGTTTTGCATTCTAAGAATTTGTCAAGACAGAAAGGAATCCTCAACATGCTGCAATTATTCGCAACTTTAAGCTAAACACTATCTCAAATAGTTGTTGAAATAAAAAGATGAAATGTATAAAAAGCCAATAAGTCCTATTAAATTCGTGCGACATTTAGATTCTGTGGATAAAATGCAGTCCTTTACATTGCGTAATTGCCGAAAAATCCACTTAACCTATAGTTGAACTGGGTCCGTGTTCTAATCTGTATGTGTGTTTCTGTGTCATACTTATTCGATGTCTTTGTATATTGGAGATTCCGATTTTTCCATTGTCCTTGGATTTTTCCTTTTTAGACTGACAGTTCGTTACTCGTTTCGACAAGAAGTATAAATATCATAATATGATTTGAAGATGAATTGGTATTAACCCATAAGAGTTTGTAAGACATTTTTACCCTAATAAAATGTTGCCCTCTGCATGCTGAATATTTCTGCTATTTAAACTTATCTCAATCTCAAGTCGTTTCTAAGGGATTACGACTACGACAAGGAATTGTCATCATGCTGGGCATTTTGTAATTTAAAGTTGACCTTTATTTCGAATAAGTTTAGAATTTGAGAACAAAAAGTATGAAGATTATGAAAATGTGTCGATAATATATATATATATCTAGTTAGATTCAGTTCAAGATGACCAGGTGGGTAGATTTTTTATTCTTAGTGTTTGCGGTGTCGTCATTGTCCCTTGATTATCCGTTTTCAGATGGACGGTTTGGTTGTCACTTATTTTACCTTGCGATGCTGATCAGTTTTCAGTTCCAACGCGATTTTTATTGTGATATTTTTTGCAAATATAATATATTAGAATTTTGAATATTTCACGAAATTTTACCTTCACCTTGATCTAAAAAGTAGATCTTGTCATTCTGATAACTGTAACAACGTCATTCTTTTGATTTAGGCTAAGATTGATTCAGAATTGTGGAGGGAAATGTCCAACATATTATATTTTTGGAGATAAACTTACCGTTTTGTCTTGAATGTTCACATTGGCACCGTATTCCAATAGCATTCCCATAACTTCTGTATGCATATAACAACCAGATTCAAATAGAGGCGTCCAGCCCTAGAAGGGTTCATGTTTAGTCCATTAAAAGAATCGAATGTAGCGATGATATCGTCCAGCAATGAAACGCATGCTAGAAATTACATTCACTATTAAAGTGTGAACAAAAATGAATGATTTGATGCTTTGCTTTGACAATTCTCTGCCTTTTTGCCTTTGGATTTCGACTCTTGACAATTCTTTTCGATAATGTTGTAATAACTTCCATTTGTAATTCTATGTATCGACAGTCTATGTTATTTGATTGTTGTACATTTGTACACGGACGAAACGGCCCGTTTATATACGTTTTTGGACATAATAGTGATTATCTAAATAATGCTGTTTCTTCTACACAATTTGTACATCAAACAAAGACACAATAAGCTATAGTCAAGCTGCACATTTAAACCGAAAATATGATTTGCAGGGTTTTTATTAAATGATATCTCAACAAAAAATCGGTATTTCAATAGGAACATTTTTGAACCCCTCTTTTAAATTACATGAAGCTGTCTGTTGATATAACTAAAATCGCATAAAAAGCTTGGTAAGTTATCTAATTTAAGTCTCTATTATAATGAAAATATTATTTCACACAAAATCCAAATAATTATGGAAGTATTTTTGTCTGATACTAGAAATTAAAGTCACTTTAAAGTATAGCCATTACTTTGAAAACCACATTTAACAATAACTGAATATCTGATATAGTACCATGACTAGCAGAAGTATATATAACTATCAGAATAGGGCTGCTATGAATAAAGTATAGTTAAAAGCAGAAATTCACCTTTCTTCTCTTGAGCTCTAACAGCATTTACTCCCGCTTTGCCTCGGATGTTTTTAGAGAATATATTGATTAGGATATTTATACCAACTCGATTAGTATCAGAAATGTTTGTCCTTGTAAAACTGTTTTGCAATATTTATAAATGAAAAAGTAAAAAGTGAAGTTTCTACTGTAAATTTAGTTTCTGAAGCCGTTCGGACAACTCATGCCGCTTCATTGCAGATCAAATCAAAACATTTGGAAAACTATAAACCAAAATATTTCTAAATATAACAAAGAACAAATAGCAAATTCGATTTAAATATATAGCCAAATAAGCTAAGGAAAGACCTTTGCAAGAGGGAGATAATCTTTAAGGGAGTACGAGCCTCAGATTTCAGAAGCATTCTATATCCTCGGGTTTTATCCATTCAAACAGTGCTAAAATTTTATGCACATGGATCACATTTTCTTGGTCATAAGTCACTTTAAAATACATAAAATAGACTGTGTATAAAATATAATCACCTTCCAATTATAAATTCATATATTTAAAGGCCTATAAACATCTTATGCAAATTGAAGGAAAACTCTAGAGAGATCTGTTTCCCGCCAAAATTTTGACGTCTTATATCTCAAAAATTCTTACATGGATTTTCAAAATTTTTTACTCAAGTTGCTCTATTAGTAGTGCTCATCAAAACAAAAGATCAGAATTTTAATTCTAATTACAAAATTTCTGACACTCGTACTCCCTTAAGTGGATCTATACTTACATTGACATCGGCAGCATTGACATCTATGCCAGGTATTTTTAGCAAACACTTTACTAATTCTTTTTGGCCATGATGTGAGGCCCATTGCAACGGTGTTACATTCTGAGAAATACAAAAAAGTCGGTAAAAAAGAAACGCAAATAATGGATGCAATTAGAGTTTAAGGTATGTATAAGTTATTGGTTTGTACAAATTCGACATTACTACGTGTACAAAGTCCATAAAATCCCTGAAGATTGTTTGTATCAAATAATAATATACAAAAGCTAACGTAAAAATACTTTCTGTACATGGCCGTTTCGACAAGTTATATCTCTTAAGTCCAGTTAACATCTAAACATTGGAAATCTTGCAATCCAAAGATGCTTCAAAGCTAATACAAGACAAATAATCAAAAAGATCTAAATTAAAAGCCACGTCAGATAAGGACAGAGCTTTGCATGAGGGAGATAATTCCTAGTTGTAATCAAAATATTCTAATTTAGACATTGTAAGTTCCCAAATAAAATCGGTTTTCAGTCCAGCACCGAAGTACTGGACTACTAAGTTGGTGAATACTCTGGGTGGCTAACAGTCCACCAGCAGTGGCATCGACCGTGTGTTAATAAATAACAAGCTACCGTAAATTTACTCTCTGCATATTTTGATGCAGGTAATTTAGCAATCGAAAGATGTTTAAACTATGATCAAAAGCGTCTAACAGTAGTAGGGAGTGAGGTGTTTAAGCCCTCCCCCTCCCCCATAAAAAACCCGTGGCGCTGTGGCGCACCCAAATAAGGTCAAACCCCGCCCCTATATGACGTCACGGTATCCCGTGACTCGGATCATCTGACCTAATATGGTAAGGACGCGTAATCCATGACACGCGTACCATGATTCATGCAAGCTAACCGTATGACTCAGACCCATGACTCATACAACTGGATGTCTCTTGTTGCAGTATGGCGGACAGGATGATGAGGCATGCCTACACGATGTTATCGGAAGTGAAAATGACGTTACCATATAAGGTAAAGAATCCGTGGGACATGTGATCATATATGGAAAACATGACCAAATATGGAAAACGCATTGTTTTCGTTTGTACATCGATATAAACTTGAATGACAATATTTGGATTTGGGGTGAGGCATCAGATGACCATATATGGAAGACATGCCCAAATATGGAAAACGCATTATTTTCACTCTGGAATCGCCATATATGGAAGACACGTCCAAATATGGTAAACGTTTTATTTTCGCTCGGGAATCGATTTAGACCTATATGACCATATTTGGAAATGGGGTTGGACATCACGTGACCATATTTGGAAATAGGGAACTTTAGACTTGATTTAAATTGTAGGTAGTACGGTAAAACAAATGTGGAAATCATAAGAAAGGGAGATAAATCTATGATTGTATCGATGAGGTAAGTATAGAACGAGAGCCAACCCTGTGCGGAAGATCAGCGCAGAACGAGATATATAACTCTAGTAGTGAAATGAGAGAGAGTGGCGTCGGACAACAACGACGTGTTCTTGTTATTCACATAGTTTGACATCACAAAAAATAAACACAGATTCATCGTTTTATTATCACGAGTTCATCGTTTATTGTCATTTGTAAATGTCTTTCAGCTCGGCCTCGACGGTCTTCGGATCCCTGGCGGAGAGTTCTTTCACCACGTCTTCCATCGTAAAGTTCCAGTACCTGCACTTTACAAAGTGCACGCAGTACAGTCCACAGGAGTCATCTTCTTCCATTTGCACTCGCACGTTGTTGATCAAGTACCGGGGTCCGTTGGCGACCAACACGTCCGCAAATCGTCGATGGTACGTTTCCGGTGCTCTGCCGTACAAATAGAAGAATTCCGCGGGTCCGTCCTTTGGGAATTGGAACGCCACCCAGTGCGTGCCTCGGCTGTCGCAGGTGTCGGTGTTGACGACGAAACTGCGCGGTCTGTCCGATACGTGGACCGGAAGTTCGTCCGCGCAAGACACGGTCGTCGGTAGGCCTTGGAGAAAACATTCCAGTTCGTATCCGTAGGTGCCTTCGGCCTCGTCGTCGTCCCTCCTGCATNGTTTGGCGGATGGTTCGTCGTAGCAATCCCTCCGTCGATGGTTCTCGAGTCCCAACTCGTGTGCGAATACCAATCCGCATCTGAAAAAGGCCATCAGATCCGTTTCACTTCCCTCTTCTACGACGGAATCGTCGTCATCTTCCATGGCCTCACATCCGGTGTCCTCCCTCCCGGTGATTTAGCCTCCGGCGTCCTCGCCTCCGCCCCAGATGCCGCTACGTAGTCTCGCATGTTCGGGCGTACCGGGTTTCAGGTCGACCACCAGGTATTCGTAAGGTTTCTTCGTGGCCTCTTCGAAGCTCTGCACCAATAGATGTCTGTGGTTCGGGTACATCTGCCTTCCCAGCGTGGCGACGGGTTGGCGATCGACGGAATTGTCGAAGAGAACGAGGTAGTGGCAGTTTCGTCTCTGGGTCGGGTCCTTGCCGAAATACAGATTCTGATTCACGGCGACCACCGACAGGTTCCGATGATGCGATCCTTCCGTGAAGAGGTTGTTGATGCGGGGATCTCTGACCGAGGTCGACATCAGGTTTTCCAACACGAGCACGTTCCTAGTCACCGCGTCGAAATAGTGATCCGAGTCCAAATCGGACGGGATGCCGCGAACGAATTCCACTTTGGGAGCCACCACTCTTTGGATCTCGTCGTAAAGGGGTTGCCAACGCTTATATAAACAGACTATCCCCTCCGGGACCTGGCTACACGTCGTCCGGGCTTACCGTAACATTTCTTTCAAGAAATACGTCTTGCCGCAGGAGGTCGGACCGGAGACGATCATGGTGAACGGGTGTCGAAACTGGAAACTGGTGGTGGACTTTCCATCTTCTGCGGCGGTGGTGGTGGTGGTGGTGGTGATGGTGTTGGTTAGGGTGATGTTGGTGATGGTTTTATTCGAAATCCATGTTTATTTCAACGATGTCTCAGCATGGCGTCTCTCCTGGAGAACTGTCGATAACAGATAGGGCACTCCATCTTCATGCCAAGACTGGTTCGATTCCTCTTATAACTTTTCTCCGGAAATGTAGCAAGCAGAACACGTGATCGTCTTTGCAGCGGCACACTCGTAGACGATCGTCTCTCAAGGTGATTTCCAACAAGTCCAAATCGACTCCCCTCGTAGTGCAGTAGATCGGTCTCTCAAAGACCACTTCCGTCGTTTCTTCGTTACTGGTGGCTACGGATTGAAGCAGCGGAAGGTAGACTTCTCTGACATACGATTAGTCTCTCACCACATCGCAACACACGTACACCCTGCGCGTCGGACTTTCGAAAGCCGGAACAAACGTCATTTCCAAGAGTGCACATTCCCATCTGCCATTCATCGCATGCGACCGAGGTAGACGAATTCTGAACTGCCCTCCCCTGTTATCGAGAAAAAGATGCAGCGAGTCAGCACTGTTGACGAATAAGTAAAACTCGTCCATGGTTCCATCGAGTTTTCAGTACAACTACTCTTATAATCTTTGGTGATGGTGGCTGTGGTGGTGGTGGGGTGGATGTGGTGGTGATGGTGAGGTGAGGTCGGTGGCTGCGGTGCTGTGGTGGTTGAGGTGGTGGTGGTCGTGGTGGTGGCTGTGTGGTGATGGGCGTGGTGGTGGTGGTGGTGGTGGTGGTGGTGGTGGAGATGGTAGCTGTGGTGGTAGTGTTTGTGGTGTCTTGCGCGGACGAACTTCCGGTCCATGTATCGGACAGGCCGCGCAGTTTCGTCGTCAACACCGACACCTGCGACCGCCGAGGCACACATTTGGGTGGCGTTCCACTTCCCAAAGGACGGACCCGCGGAATTCTTCGATTCGTTCGGCAGAGCACCGGAAACTTACCACCGACGTTTTGCGGACGTGTTGGTCGCCAACGGACCCCGGTACTTGATCAACAACGTGCGAGTGCAACCGGAAGACGGCGACTCCTGTGGACTGTACTGCGTGCACTTTGTAAAGTGCAGGTACTGGAACTTTACGATGGAAGACGTGGTGAACGAACTCTCCGCCAGGGATCCGAAGACCGTCGAGGCTGAGCTGAAAGACATTCACAATGACAATAAACGATGAACTCGTGATAATAAAACGATGAATCTGTGTTTATTTTTGTGACGTTAAAATATATGAATAACAAGAACACGTCGTTCTTGTCCGACGCCACTCTATCATTTCACTACTAGAGTTATATATCCCGTTCTGTGCTGATCTTCCGCACAGGGTTGTCTCTCGCTCTACACTTACCTCATCGATACAATCATAGATTTATTTCTCTTGCTAATGATTTCCACATTTGTTTTACCGTACTCCTACCACTTAAATCGAGTCTAAAGTTCCCTTTTTCCAAATATGGTCACGTGATGTCCAACCCCATTTCCAAATATGGTCATATAGGTCTAAATCGATTCCCGAGCGAAAATAAAACGTTTACCATATTTGGACGTGTCTTCCATATATGGTCGACCCTTTTCCAAATATGGTCATGTGGTCGAAATCGATTCCAGAGTGAAAATAATGCGTTTTCCATATTTAGGTATGTCTTCCATATATGTCATCTGATGCCCAACCCCAAATCCAAATATGGTCATTCAAGTTTATATCGATGTACTAACGAAAACAATGCGTTTTCCATATATGATCACATGTCCCACGGATTCTTTACCTTAAATGGTAACGTCATTTTCACTTCCGATAACATCGTGTAGGCACGCCTCATCATCCTGTCCGCCATACCGCAACAAGAGACATCCAGTTGTATGAGTCATGGGTCTGAGTCTTAGGGAACGCGTCTATTAGATAAGCTGGTCTGAGTCATACGGTTAGCTTGCATGAATCATGGTACGCGTGTCATGGATTACGCGTCCTTACCATATTAGGTCAGATGATCCGAGTCACGTGAGTCATGGGATACCGTGACGTTATATAGGGGCGGGGTTTGACCTTATTTGGGTGCGCCACAGCGCCATGGGTTTGGGGGGCTAAAACACCTTACTCCCTACTACTTCTAACCATGAAGGTCTAAATTGAATGCCATAATGAGCTAGGGACAGACTCAGGTTAACATCAGAAATATTATCCTTAGTTCAAAACATTTTTTTTCAGATTTTGATATTGTGAGCTTGCGAATCAAATCGGTATTCGGGTTAGCACCGAAGTACTGGACTATTTAGTTGGTGAATACTCTCGAAGACTAACAGTCCACTAGCAGTTATATATTATCTTAAACAGTGAAGTATCCCAATGTCCAAAATTTAAGGTCACATTCTAAATCACTTTAACGTAATATTATTTTTGGAAACGTATTACCAATTAAAGGTTCATTAAACACAGGCTAACTAGACATGCAATAGACGCAAAATGTTCCTCAGTGCGATAAATATTACACATTTCTGTATACTGATTGTATATTCTTATATTATAAGTAGGTCTTATTTGACTTCTTCATAAACAACAAAATACCAAAGTTACTCTGAATATGTGCATTTCAACAACTTATGTCTCTTCAGTGCATTTTATATCAAAATATTTAGAAACCCATTTACCAAAATATGTATAAAATCTACTAGAGAACAAATTACCAATAAGATCTTAAAGGAAAGCCAAAACCAGCTAAGGACAGATTAATGCCGGAGGGAGATACTCCTTAGTTTTAACAAAATTTTCTTAAACTAAGATATTGCAAGTTTTTTGATAAAATCGGTTTTTAGGCCAGCACCGAAGTACTGGCTACCGGGTTGGTGAATACCCTCGGGGACTAACATTCCACCAGCAGTGGTATCGGCCCAGTAGTAATAAATAACAAAATACCGAAGTTACTGTGAACTTAATTTCTGCATATGCGCATTTCGATAATTTATGTCTCTTCAGTACAGATCAAATTTGGAAATCCATATACCAGAAAATGTATAAAATCTGATAGAGAACAAATTACCAATAAGATCAAAAAAGGAACGCCAAAATCAGCTAAGGACAGATATATGCGGGAGTGAGATACTCCTCAAGGTTAACAAAATTTTGTTAAATTCTTAATCATAAATGATAAAGCTTTCGTATAAAAACATGTATTTCAATTTCCTCCGCAGAAGTGTTCCAGTGTTGTCAGATCATTAATTGTATAGTGTAAATATCTTATCAAGATATCTGTATTTTTAGACATTAAATGTTCCTTTATGAGTATTACACTCGAGGCCCAAAATTTTCACTGTCAATTCATCTAAGCATTTCATGTGAATGTTTAAAATATTACTATTTCTAAAATAAATCTTGTTCGATTTTCATTAACTTTATATCACTAGGAGAAATACATGAAAGCGCAGGTAAATAATAGTAAAGAAAGAGCTTTGTTTTACAAATAACAACCAATACTTACATTTTTGTCTTTTATTACAATTAAGGCACCCTTGTTGATTAAAATATGTATTGCTTTATTTTGGTTATTCTTGAAAGCCAGATGTAATGGTGTTTCATCCTGTGTACAAGATTAAAGTTGTTTTATTCATATATTTGTACCACTACCTCAATCTTATTATTGCGGTCTGCTTTCCAGTATACCAACTGAGAAAGTAATTTTGAGATGGTTTGAACCAAACAACAACAGAGCAGCAATTTAATGCGATTCATTATCACAAAAAAAATGATACAAGATAAGAAACAATTATTATCTAACAAAGACAAATATATGCCTCGAATATGAAGAATCCTCCTATCGTTCTACACTCTGTTATACTGTGTTTGAAGATTGTGGATACTTATTAATTTCAAAACGGCTGACTTCCGTGCATTGGACTCGGTGGATGTCCTTGGTACTGTATTTTGCCTCTTTATTTCGATATTTTGGTAATGAGTACTTTGTTCAGACTATTTTTGGTTTAAGGATGTTGCATATTATTTGATTCTAATGCTGCTGATGATAATTTACTCCCCAGAAACATGGGTATATACAGCATTAGAAAATTTACCATTTATTATGCAACTTGGATAATTTTGTATTTTGAAACCAAACTATATGTTGTACCAGAGGTTCCCGTAGTCAGTCGCCAGACCAGTAGACAGACTTGTCTGACACAAACATTTTACTTTGCGTTTACTGTTTTTTTATAAAAATTCAAACCCCTTAAAAACTAACGCTTCTTCAGTTCGTGCATGGCATTCGATGAAATCCACATATTTTATTTATCCTTCTATTTCGATATATGTGGTAATACACTTTTTGAATTATATGGTAACCATATTATCTGAACACTGCTGTTGATAAGAGGTCACTCCGTGAAACACAATGCATACAAAAACACCCACCGTTTTGTTATTCAAAAAGTGTTTTTTTGTGTTCTAAATAGTAATTGTTAAAGTAGCTTGGTTGTAAATGTTCAAACTTAAAAAGTTTATATGTTCCACTGAAACACTTTTTCATATTAATCGTTATTTTAATTCCATTGACTTTAGATATTTTACGAAAGGATATGGAGTAAATGAACACGAGACCATAACACATATGTTTACTCCACATGCAATAATTTTAATGAGCTGTATGGCCATTTCAGAAATTCCTTATCCCAAACATAGGAAATCCATGATTTGGAAAAATGTTTAAAATACATAAAACCAAACTAAATCGGAATAATCAGTTACATCAATTAAAGCTAAGGACAAAACTACAATGGAGAGAGTTAAACCTCAGTAAAACCTTTTTTCTAACAAATACAATGGATAAAACTTAGTAAAAAAATATATTTAGAATCTCTTCTTTTTCATTAAATATACAAATATTCTTTTATTTTATCTTTTTTATTTGTCTTTTTTGTTCTTTTGTTGATAATAAATAACAGGGGGCAAGGGGGTATCATAAACAGGCTAACAATCTTTAATTTTCCCAAAAACAAATAATAACCAGCTGAAAATTTTAAAACACATTAACAGGTAAAAAGTCTTGTCCCCCTCGTCAACTGTAAATAGTGTTTTTAATTCCTTTTGTTCCTTCGGTATTCTACTGCCGTTTTTTACGGCACAGAATACACCAAATGGTCCAAAAACAGTTAACAGCTGATTCATTTCACCAAAAACATTTAAAAACCAGCTGAAGCCCGAAACGCGTCTTGCTCCCCCTCTGATAAGCTAGTACATTGAATATACAACCACATACTGATTGTTTCCACAACCTTATTGGATTACTTGACATATCATACAAATTGTGTGACGAAAGCAATTTAAACTAGAATACTGACAAAGTCAGAAAGGGCCCCGCCCCCTTGTGTGTCCCAAAAACCTGACTGCGGAATTTCATGGAAATAATATTTTCCTCAAAATCAAAAGGGGGCTTCCTTTGATCAGGACCAACCTTGTGTATATCATATAAATCAATGATGGAATTTTTATTTATTGTACGACGTACAGCTAATTCTCAAAATATGCACTTTTTCATATAAAAATGAAGTTTTTTCCAAAAAATCATTTTCAGATTTTTCACAAAAACAAAAGGGCGCTTCCTTTTGTTAAGTTCAACCTTGAGTATCAAAATCATTAAAATCCCTGAAGGCAATCTTGAGTTATCGTACGACATAGAGCTAATTCTCAAAATATGCACTTTTCATATAAAAATTAAGTTTTTTCCCAAAAAACCATTTTCATATTTTCCACAAAAACGAAAGGGAGCTTCCTGTGGTAAAGTTCAATCTTAAGTATCAAAATCATTAAAATCCCTGAAGTCAATCTTGAGTTATCATACGACATAGAGCTAATTCTCAAAATATGCACTTTTTCATATAAAAATGAAGTTTTTTCCCAAAAATCATTTTCAGATTTTTCACAAAAACAAAAGGTAGCTTCCTTTGGTAAAGTTCAACCTTGAGTATTAAAATCATTAATATCCCTGAAGGCAATCTTGATTTATTGTACGACATAAAGCTAATTCTCAAAATATGCACTTTTTCATATAAAAATGAAGTTTTTTCCCAAAAAATCATTTTCCGATTTTCTTCAAAAACGAAAGGGAGCTTCCTTCAGTCAAGTGCAACTTTGAGTGAAAAAATCATAAAAATCCGTAAAGGCATTTTTGAGTTATCGTACGACATAGAAAACGCTGACGGACGGACAGACGGACGGACGGACGGACAGACGGACGGACGGACAGGCTGATTACTATAGGGCGCCGTCATTTCATGGCGGGGCCCTAATGATATTTCTTTTGCTCACATGCTTATTTCTAACATCCAATTCTGCACCATAATTCAACAACATTTCCAAAATCTCAACGTGGCCATGATATGCAGCTTCGTGAAGTGGTGTCTGTAACTAAAAATAGAATTACATCTTAATTACTATAATGAATAACACAGATATATCGAAAATGAGAGTGATAACAAAATTACCAAAAAGTGTTGTCAGGAGTCCAATCCTAGGGACGAATATTGTCAGGAGTCCAATCCTAGAGACGAATATTGTCAGGAGTCCAATCTTAGGGACGAATATTGTCAGGAGTCCAATCCTAGGGACAAATATTGTCAGGAGTCCAATCCTAGGGACGAATATTGTCAGGAGTCCAATCCTAGGGACAAATATTGTCAGGAGTCCAATCCTAGGGACAAATATTGTCAGGAGTCCAATCCTAGGGACAAATATTGTCAGAAGTCCAATCCTAGGGACAAATATTGTCAGGAGTCCAATCCTAGGGAGAAATAGACAAATTAGGTGCAAAACCACCGGAGAACTGTAAATCCTAATGGTCATGTAAGTACAGGCACTCATACGAAATTGTTGGTGAATCTGGTTTTATGGCTTACCAAACCAACCTTCCCTTCCATTGCAGTAGTGTCCGGTACCACTTGCTCTTGAAAGTATAGCAGACAATGAAAACAGATTTTAATCTCAGTTTTAAGTAAACATTTTTCAAGAAGGGAATGATTTTTTCTTTTTTTAAGCCTCGATAGAAAAGGCAGTCACGGTGATCACTATGCCTAATGAAAAAGTCCGACTAATTGGTGCTAACTCTCGCGTAACGACTCATCTTTGAAACAGACATAAAAGTAAGCAGGACAAGTATGAATATCAAATTGAAGTCTTATTATGCCCTTCACCAAGTCGGAAGTCTTATTATGCCCTTCAAAAAGTCGATGTAGTTCTTGACAAAGTAAGGTCATTCATGACGTCGGGTCTACAAAAACCATATCCGCTGGACCCGGACATATCAAGAAGTTGACCTTGACTTATGAAAAAATTTGGAAACGACACCTTTTTAATCCTTCTCTCGAGAAATCTATGTGATCAAAATAAGCGTCTCTTATATTCTCTTTTTTTGGTTTGGTATTCAAAACACCTTGACGCTCACAAATAAATATATAAAAGAAACGTTAGGCGAAAAAACAGAAACTTGGCCAATGATGCTCTGCAGATACTCCATTTTCAATTATGACGTCATAGTGTTAAATACTATCCCACTCTCCAGAATATGGAGATTTTGACTCACTTGCCCTTGTACTTCATATTACGGCCTAGGGGTGATATTTTACAGCACATATAACAAAACGGGTATATATGTATTGATCTTTGATTACGGAATGGGAATAGAGAATGTAGAAAAACAAGTTTTGATACTTTGCCATGCAGAATGTGATATGAAAGTGATTCACGGGGATGACACAGAGCTATGGTCATTATGAATTACGCTTTACATGTTACAGAGTCTTTTACGAATACGTATATACAAACATGATTTTATCTAAGTTTACATACATAATCTGCTTGTACATTTACTGTTGCACCATGCTTCAATAAAAGTTTCACTATGTCAACACGTCCTAGTACTGTAGCTTGGTGTAATGGTGTCTGTCCCTGAGAAAGGATAATCAAACATTGCAAAAACACCTTTGATATAAATAAAAATAAACAGCAAAAATATATAATTATACTTTGCCTTCAGTTTACATTATGTGTGGATGGGGAATACATAAAGGGAAGGATTTACTTATTATTAGTCTAATGGTCGTGATTTTTTTTTCTGTCGAATAGAGCAAGAGTAAGCAAAATTGCATGTGGGGAGCCATTTATTTATTATTGGTCTAATAGCCGTGAAATAAATGGTTTCTTTTTCTACCGAATAGAGCATAAGTNTTTTTTGTCTGTTAAGCAAGTGGGTGCATATATGTTAAAGGCTGTAAAAATGCGAGAGTTAATAGATGTTCCGCTAGCAAATTTTTTTGTCTGTTAAGCAAGTGGGTGCATATATGTTAAAGGCTGTAAAAATGCGAGAAATCGTCTATTATTTTTTGCGCACTATTTACTCAGAGACTATTTACCTCAGAATAATAAGCATTCGAAGAAGTGAAAAATTGGCAATTTGATTTCCATATGCAAAAATAGTCATTATATCTGTGTTGATTGAATAAAGAAAAATGTTCCGGTATAATAAAAAAAAAACTTCCTTTTTTATACAATTTTTATGCATATTTAAGTGTTGACACTTGAAATAAGTGATCATCATTGTCGGGGTACCCATTATGGGTTTCGGATGGATGTTCTTATATAAGTAGACGGGGTAGTACTTTACACAAGAGGGCACAATAAAGTGCTGTTTACAATTAACGAGCTACTAGTAATTAAGTAAAGAAGCCTTACATGTCTTTTGGTATACACATGATTGACGGGGAAATCTTCCTCAAGATATGTTTCTACTGTCGTTGTTTCTCCAGCTTCAATTGCCCAATAAAACGCCTACCAAAATATGCAAAGAGATTTCTTTATACTTATTTTATTAGACACTGTACTTTTCACAAATCTGTTGCGTCAACGTTTCTTCCCACAAATAAATTTTCCCTCTATTTTCACATACTATGATAATTTTTCACTGTTTTCCATATGATTGATTTAATTTCTTTTTACATATTTACCTGTGCGTAGGGGGAATATATGCATATAATTTTAAATTTCAAACTACCCATTACAGACAATTTAATACATTCCGCATGAATTCACATTAATACATCAGATAGTTAATAGTGTAATTTCATACATTATTGCATTGACAGTGAAATTTTAAAATACCAACAATATTGTAATTTTTTTTTGTAGTTGGCCATTTTAATAACTTTAATGTCGCTTCAATGGATATAAAGTCAGAAACATTGGACAAAATACAGAAAGATGTACAAAAGCTGATGAGTTATAGAAGCTGTCGTTAATGAATTAAATTGAAAAAAAAATACCAAAATGATTCAACCAGTCACTGTTTTTCTTCATTATCATGGTTGAGTTTGACTTGTTGACATATTCGGGTACTTTCTCTTCAGTCTGTGTTGAGCAGACTTAAACTGTGAAATTCATCAAACGGACACAACAAAACTTCTTGATCTTTATTTTATTTTGCTTTGATTTGGACCTTGTTTCAGGTTATTTACTTCACATCTTTTATCTGGCATTTATTCTGTATTTATTGGTATTTCCCTTTGGCAAAGATCTAATCCTTAACGTGAAAAGACAGCTCATCTATGAAAATAACCCAGAATTTTTAATCTGTAATCTATAGCATATTTTTAATAGCGTCACCTCATATGAAGCAACCACGCCATTTACGTTGAATGTTGTGGCTACCAGTATTCAAACCACTTAACATTGATGAGTGTCATGTATTCTTCTGTAGGGTTCTATCTAGAACGGCCAATGGTTGTATATTTACTAACCTGATAGTTGTCGTGAGCAGCCATCTTCGCTACCTGTCAAATTCCAAGAATATATAATTTAATCATTATTTTTTATTTGATAAAAATAATATTTGCTCATATAAACATTGATGAACATTTATATTTTCAGGTAGTTGGCAAAATAGAACTAGATCATCATCAATAAACTGCTGGTGGAAAAAAACACACTTACCCTACTGAGTACTTCGTCCAACTGTCTATGATAACCACTAAAATTACAGCAAATTTTAATTCTACAGATGGTTATTTCGACAACTAATATATCTTCAGTGCAGTTAAATATAGAACAATATATAACCAAATATAAGCCGATACAGAGCAAAAGTCAAAAAGGGTCTATACATGTTACATCTCCAGTTTTTCTAACTTGCGGGAGCTTAGGCCTACAATGGTAAACGTTTATCTCGACTTTTTGGATTACTAGAAATAAAATACATGTACCATGAAAAGAAGTATGGCCATTTAGGAGTGATTTTTTTCCAATACTGGGCCATTTTCAAAATAGGTTTAAATTTTGTCAAAAAATCGGGTTAGGGGGTCTCTGATATGTGTACTTCCCGGGAATAAAATTAATACATACCACACTTGTATGTTTATCAGGAATATTAACAGTCGAATATGGCTGTAAATAGCCTTTTGTGCTAATGTGAGCCATTTTACAGTGTTTGGGGAGGTGACCGAGGCCCAAAACCATTTTTAGAGTGTATAAACATTTGCCCTTCCAAGTGGCAGTTAGTTTATTTTGGTTTTTGGTTCATATCCTATACAACGAATTTTAACAAAAACCTACAAAAATTGTAAAAATCTGTTAAATGGCTTTCAAGTGGCAAGTTTAGTGACTGATTCTTTTATTAATATCAAAAAGTATGAAAATGCACTTTAATTTATTTATTCATAATAGTGTATATAACAGATGACCTGTCCAAACAGTTTTGGAGACGAGTTGATGCATTCGCAAAATAGGTAAGCTGAAGGAAATAAATTCACTGGAAAGTGGCAATACCTCTTTCTGCATTTGGACTCGCTGTCTGTCAAATATGGTGAAATATTCAAAAGTCAACTGTAGAATGTCAAATCTTATCTTTGGAGAGCCGAAACCAAGAGGTACAACACTGAGATCTCCAATTTTCAACATGTACCTACACAGCGTGTAGATGGGTAAGCAATTCCCCGTGTTGAGATGTATGCTCTTTATTTTTCTTAGATACGGTGTACTTGTGCACGATATTATATCTCATGTCTACACTTTGTTTAAAAATATTGTCTAAATTTATGTAAATTCTAAAACCTAAGGTTTAACTCCCCCATTGCAGTTTTGTCCATAGCTATATTTGACAATACTGATTATTTTTTATTATTTTTTTATTTTTGAAATAGTGGATTTCCTATGTTTGGTTTCTAGCGCTACTGATGAGGCATTAATTTCCAAAATGGCCATACAGTTCATTAACATTTATTGCAGTTGAAGTTAACGTATGTGTTATAGTCTCATGTTCATTTACCCCATATACTTTCGTAAAGTATGTATACTTGTGGCCTTATGCCCCCTGGGGATGAAGAAGATAGGTGAGGTGAGGTGATTTAAACAACGAATGACAGTAATTGTAATAGCGCTTTGCCAGTTTAATTTATGTTTTCGTTGACAATCCCGCATCCATGACCAGAAAAGACGTGGATGTAGCGCTGTTCGACAGTAAGCAATGAATTCCGCTCAAACCGGTGCTAGGGACCGTCTTGAACTTGCTATGAGTTATGAGCACAGCTCATGGTTGACTTCAAGATGCAGAACAACAATAAAAACGTTATTCCTTTGTTTGTTTTAACTATATATTGGTAGAGACTTTGTCTCATGTGCATTTACTTCACCATGTAGGCAAGTTGTGTCTCAATCAGACTGCAAAGGCATTTTTGAATAAATGTTAGGCTGATAATGATATAACATGTACATATTTTAACCACATATAATGAAAAGATACTGATTGTTATCTCAATAGAATAGCGGAGGCCATTATTTGTTCTCTATATTTATAGGGTATTCGTACAGATTTTGTCTCATGTGCATTTACTTCTTGTCCTGTCATTGTCTCTCCTGTAGTATGTGAATACGGAAAAAGTTTCCCCGCTTGAGAGATGTATATGCTGTCTATTTATTGCAGTTATTATGTACTTGTTCTTGAGAGAATTTCTCATTTGGATATATTATCATACTTTCAAATTTTGGCATTTATTATTATTATTGTTTTTTATTATTATTTATTTCCAATTATTTATCTGAATACCTGTTTATAGTGCCCATATCTCACTATTTCTGAACGCCAAGGTTTCTCACAATTGACTTGATTAGCGCCGTGTGTTTGTCTATATGTTGTATCTTTACACTAGCCTACACGAGTGCTTTTGTCGGGCAACTGATGACAGTGATTGTATGAGCATTTTATATTTGTTGACCATCCCTCATCCATGGGCTTAATAAAAGATGGCTCAAGCTGGTGCTTGGGGTCTTGAACTTGCCATGAGGTATTAGCAAAGCTTATTGTTGAAGGCCTTTTTGGCTTCAAGATGAAAAAGAACAATAAAAGCGTTGTTAATTGATTGCTTCTGTCCTGTATTATATAGACTTTTTCTCATGTGCATCTTCTCCATAACCTATAATCTTTTATACATCTTTTCGGTTTATTGTTTTGTTTTTATTCTATCTAATTCTTTTTTCTTATATTATATACAAGTTCTTGAAATGGTCATCCACAGAAACTACATTTACAGTAACTTCGATATTCAGTTAATTATAACCACTGGGTTCATGCCACTGCTGGTGGACTGTTAATTCCGTAGGCGCAAACCCAGAAGTCAGTACTTCGGCAATGACCCGAAAATCGATTTAATTTGGAAACCTGCATAATCTAATTTTGCTTAAAAATTGTACTATCTTACTCATGCAAAGCTCTTTCCTTTGCTGGTTTTGGATTTCCATTTGTTTTCTGTGTATGGTTTTACGTTTTGATTAGATCTGCTCTGAAGTGACTTAAGTTGGTTAAAATTACCATTTACAGAAACCTATTTACATTGACTTCGGTATTGAATAAGAAAATACCGAAGTAACTGTAAATTTAGTTTCTGAATATGGCCATTTCGACAACTTATGTCTCTTCAGTGCAAATCAATATTTGGAAGACCATGAACCAAAAATTTTAAATTATATTAAGTTATTGGTATAAAACAATCAACAGAAAATAAAAGTGATTTTACCTCATCAAAACAATATCGATTAGCCCTTTAACCTTACCAGAAGTATTCCGATTACTTAATTTCAGCAGAAATCCAATAAAAGAATAACCATATTTGGTAGTTTGTTCTCTATCAGTTTTAAAATAGGGTCTTCCAACCGTTTAGATTTTACCTGCAATGAAGAGACATAAATTGTCGAAATGCGCATATATTCGGTATTTAGTTATTAGAAACCAATATTTTACGAAAGGATATGGAGTGAATAAACATGAGACCGTAACACATATGTTTACTCCAACAGCAATAATTTTAATGAGCTGTATGGCCATTTCGGAAATTAATTCATCGTCAGCAGCACTAGAAGCCAAACAAAGGAAATCCATATTTTCAGAAAAAAAAATGTTAAAACTGCACAAAACCAAACGAAATCCAAAAATTCAGTAATATAAAATATAGCTAAGGACAAAACTACGACGGAGAGAGTAAATCCTTATGTTTTAGAATTTACATAAATTTAGATAATAGTAATTGAACAAAGTGTACACATGAGATATTATCGCATGTACAAGTACATCATATCTAAGAAAAATAAAGAGCATACATCTCTACCATGGGGAATTGTTTTACCAACTCCACACTGCAATAAAAGACAAACTCCTGTATTAAATATTTTACGAAAGGATATGGAGTGAATGAACATGAGACCATAACACATATGTTTACTCCTATGGAGGGGAATTTCCGCCACCAGAGAAATTCTATGCTGTAAATTTCTATCTTCTTTTTTTATTGTTTTCACTTTCCTTATCCATAGTTCTACATTTTCTATATTTTAAATTATAGATTCTATGATATCAATTTATCATATTTTATATTCTTTCTTTCGATGTTCCTATTTCTTCCGTGCTTCTGCAGTTTTTTTATATTTTATATAACTGTTTCTAAAATCTCGATTTATTATATTTTATGTTCTATCTTTAAATGTTCCAATTTCTATGCTTTGTTCATTAAGTTCTAAATACTCCAACTGCAATAATTTTGATGAGCTGTATGGCCATTTCGGAAATTAATTCCTCATCAGCAGCCCTAGAACCCAAACAAAGGAAATCCATATTTTCAACAAAAAATGTTAAAACTGCACAAAATCAAACGAAATCCGAAAAATCAGTAATATCAAATATAGCTAAGGACATTACAGGTAAAGTCACTGAACATTGATATATAACCATTAATATAAGCAATAATATTTACAAGGTTTTCACAACCATAGACATATAGATATGTATATGTCTCTATCATATCACAAGTGATCATCATTGCAGCCATACTCACATTGCTGTGGAAGGAAAACTAAAATTAACTTTTTATTGTTTTGCAAAGCTTATAATGGAAAAAGAAGTGCATACAATAATTAAAAACTAAATAAATTCTAACTGAAAATTTACGATTCTGTAATCTTCAAGTTATAAAAACTAATACGCCATTTTTACAAATATTTTTATTTATACAACTAAAATGTTTCATGCTTCTGTGCACAATAAACGATGAATGACACATTTTCACAAATTTGTCGAAATATAACTCGGAGCAGTATATATCAAATATTTTAAACTCTTTACAGCACAAATTGAAGACATAATTACGAAAATGATATAAATAAAATGGGTTACTTACATTTTTTACAACTCTTCCTTTTTAGGGATGATAAAATTTACATCCACAATAATTTCCTACTTCGTTAGAACGGAAACCGGAAGCAGACTGTTTTGACTATCATCTGATTGATGTCATATACTTTATTATTTTATAATGTCAAGGCAGGGTTGCGGGAAAGCAGCTTAATTAAGTGTGTGTTCCTTTGTATGTATATGGATACACTTTGTATCAAATATTTCAATCTAACACATTGTGTAAGCTTGGGGTGTTAATCTTGACTTCATTACAATAAAAGTTTTGCCACTTCCTTGACCGCAGCAATAACAAAATTACCGAGCAGAGTGGTCAAGAGCCGAAGTCCATGAGACAAAAAGACAAACCAGGTGGAAACCACCGTCAAAATAGTCGACCGCAATGGTCCTGACTTGGTACAGGCATTTCAAAAGAAATGGTGGGTTAAACCGATTTAATGGCTAGCCAAACCTCCCCTTCCATTGAAGCAGTGTCCGATAGTAACTCAACAGCCATTGAAAAGTCGTAGACAGTCAAAAGAAATTATCATCTAAGTACTAAGTAAAGAAAGAATCTTAAATCAGAGATAGATCGGACCGAAACTTCAAATTTTCAACAAGGGACTGATATCTATTAAAGAACTTTTTTGATCGTATGATACGGATTTTTTTCGGATGCCTTGTTTAAATATAGAATATAGGACTTTTTGTTTTTGATACGGACTTTATCACGGTAGTATATCAGGTGAGCCCGCTAGGGCGAACCTGATATGCTACCTGATAAAGTCCGTATCAAAAACAAAAAGTCCTATATTCTGTTTATCGGGAAATTCCAAATATTGCAATTTCGTTTTTAACTTTTGAAAAAAATAAAGGGAACTCTTTCTTTGGAGAATAATTCATGCGTAAACTGTATTGTGCACAATTCTTGTTGACGTCAGGGTAGTGTGACGTCACATCCTTCTATACGTTAGGTTTGAACAAGACAAGTCTTGTCATTTTAATTTCGTTGGAAATGGTGTAACAAATGATGGAAACAGCCCCATTCAACTGCTATAAAACAACATAAAATCAATGCCGCATCCTAGTAAGTAATTATTGCTTCAAATGGACATCACCCGAGAAGATTAATTTGTCAAAGACAGACCGTCATTTGAGCATGGCGCCTTTCTTGTCACTGAACACACCCTGCATAATTCGGTATTGTAGGGGTTTGTAGTAACGGGGTAGGCGTCCTTTTGTCTTCATTTAAAATTGGCGACAGTTCATTAGAAGAAAGCAAACCATCATAGCGAATTGGATTCATGGCCTGATGTTTTTATCGCAGTATCAAGGTATGAATTTTTCATAAATACTATCAAAAGTTATAGGGAAACTTGTATTTCTGTTTCAATATACGAACAAGGTCTTTCCATATAAATGTCAAGTAAAGTTTTGTTGAATTTACCTCATTGGTTTCAGAGGAGAGGAAAATGTGATTTTGCCGTATGGTTTAATGTAAAACTATGTTCTGTGCTGGCTGTCATGTTTTTATACGATTAGAATTAAATGAGCAATCTTTGAAACAGACCCCATAAATCATCCATGTAAAGTTTGGTTAATTTTCTTAAGTGATTTCAGAGGAATAGTGCAAAAATCAAAATAGTCATAACATTAGATTTGGGAATGCGATGCAGATGCCATGTATGGTAGGTAGCATTCTGACAAAATTTGGAAAAAAAATATTCTCAAAAGGTACCCGAGATTACCTCCGGGGTGAAAAATATCTACGGACAAAATAATTTGCTGCTGTGGTGTAAAAATGGAATAGGGGTTAATTAATGATTTGGTTTATAACTGCAATATCGTTGCACACGTGACATAGGTTGAAGTAAATACTAATGCCGTTCGTAATCTTTGTTTCTGTTTTTTTTTTTTACTCAAAGCGACAGTGTGAATTTAGAACTGTTCAAATACATCATAGTGCTTGACATAAATTGTACACATACAGCTTATGACTTTACCGCATTTCGCGTTTCAGATAACCTCCTATCATTCAATACTTTAGCTAAAGCTTGAAAGTTATTGGTTGAAAAAGATAATTAATATTTCTGATATAGCTTGAAAAAAGTACCTTGTCCCGAGTTCTTATATCCTATATTGTTTTTTATGTTTGTTTTTTGTCTTTCGTTTGGGTTTTCCTTGCGCAATTCACTCGTGGATTCTGGTCTGCGATCTTAGTTTCGGTCAGTGGTATGTGTTTTCTATCATCTTTTATATACATCTGTAGTTAAGATCAAATATTTATATCGTTCTAAGCGCAAAATATGAAATTGGATCTGAAACAATCTATCTTTCTAACGAGAGCCTAAACCCTAATGAGGAACAGGAAGTTAACACCCCATACTTCACATCTGATTTTTGGAAATTGCACGTTATAAAACTTATACAAATCAATTTTGCTGGTAATTACAAAATTTTCAATCAACCATTTTATAGCGATTAGCTTTTAGTTGCAAAATACATGTGGAAAAGTAATGATGTTGTCAGTTTCCGACCCCGATTTTGAAGTTGGGCTCGAGTGTTTGCAGTATCTACAGCATATATTTTAAATGTTTTTACAGGATTATAAACTATGATAATACCCTCATTCCGTGAAGTAATAATTTTTTACAAAACTGACTGTCTTTGTTGTTTTAAATGGAAATGTGTAATGCGAAAGTCTGTATAATTTGTGCTAGCTCTCGCGTAACGAATTAGCTGTGAAACAAACATTCCTAAGCAGAAGCTGGAACATTACTGTCCATGTGAGGGAAATTGATAATTTTGAAATTAAATCGCCCCTATTGTCGTAAATTTTAGTACTGAGATGATCATTTTCGTCAAATTCGAGATGTAAGTCCAAAAAAGATGTAGATTTGGTGTTTTCTGTCGTTTTCTTTATGTCTAGTTCTGGCGGATATATTAATGGGATCCATCTACCAAAAGGTGCATTATTGATGGAAAGAACATCCCCAATATATGTATGAGTGAGATTGAAGGGTCTAGCATCTTTTATTTAATTATCTTTACGAGTCTCTGAAGAAATTCAGTCTACCAGTAGAGGTGCACAATTAGTGCTCATTGGTATGCCAACTTGCTGTTGATATATAGCACCTCCAAGTGTAACAAATATATTATCAATGAGAAAATCAAGCATACTGCGCACCTGTTTTTCATCGTAGCACACTTTCCTTTTAAATTGGTTTTTGAAAAAAATGTAGATTTATAACCAAATACAACAACTTTGTTTTGAATCGGCAAAGGCTTTTTGAATGATATTTTTGATTCGTGATTTCAGTTTATCATGAGGAAGTGTGGTATTCAATGTGGAAAAATCAAATGTTTTGAGAGAATGTAATTGAGAAAATGAACGGGATTTAAGATTTGCCAATAAATCCTTCGAATTTATAAGTATCCACATGTGATTTATGTCACTTCGGGTATGAATAGTTTCACAGTATGCTTGATGCCTGTCTTTGACTGCAGAGAAAATCTTGAAAATCCTGCTATATATTTCTCCTTATATGGGTTTTTGTGTAATTTTTGTACCCAATATAGGTCTAGCAGGTCTTGATTGTTATTTTAGTATGGATATTCAAGGAAGACATGAATGACCTGTGATTGGAAAGGATTGGAAAGGATTTCATTTTTGTCAAATGAAACACTTTTGTATGTAGCACTATCTGATGTTTTGTTTTGTTATCAGTGCCTAGTTCTTTGATGAGGCAGTTGTAATAATGTTCTTTACATACAAAAATTATGTAATTAGAAGCTTTGTCTGCAGGTACAACAATATATTTGTCATGTAATGTAGAGAGGCACTTACTGGCTTCATGATCTTCAAACAGACTTTGTGTTTGTTAACATGACTCCGCACTAAAGATCGAATGAATCTTACCCAATCTGACAAGGACTCAAGATCTGGTTCTTGGGCTGTCTCTCTCTTAATACACGTTGTGGTGTAATCTTCAACAGCGTCCATAACGATCTTGACATTTAAATTCCAATTAATACGCTGTGGTTCTCGGAATTTCGAACCATTGGAGACCACCTTCCGTAGAAATTCTTTTCAATGATTGTAAGATCGCCGGTAATAACATGTCCAGAGGGATTGTAAACGAACTGACAGGTGGAACAGTCGCATGTCGGAGAAGACTTCATATATTTCTCGATATATAGGTCCTGCAATGCCTTTTTGTAGTTAAAAATGCTCCTGCTAATAGTCTTTGTATAGCTGTAGGGTACTATAGGTTTGGAACAACGGCAGTAGAATACCGAAGGAACAAGGGAAGAGATGACTACAAAAATCGAAGTCCAAAGACATGGCAAAAACGGTAACAGATAAAAACAAAGACAAAACAAGGACGTGAGACAGCTACAATGCACGGAAATAAAAAGATAACATTAAGAACTAAGGCACTCCCTAGTGTGAACTCCCATGAAAACCGGGAGTGACATCAGGTGCTCCGGAAGGGTAAGCATGTCCTGCTCCGCTAGCGATTGGATTGATCTTTGAAATAAGGAGGGGTTTTAGAAGTGACCTCTTC
>MJUU01006666.1:107321-117854 GCA_002080025.1 Modiolus philippinarum | reverse complement strand
AGTTTTACCCTGGTAATAAGTGCTGTGACCAAAATCTAGTTTTTCCCTGGTAATAAGTGCTGTGATTTAAAAAAAGAAATCTGAAACAACAGAATGTAGACATGATATGTTAGAAAAGTTACACAATCAAGAAAAGTATACAGAAATAAACAAACAAACACATTGTTTACTGATATGACATAAAGAATATGATAAATAACACAAATAAATTGATAAAATAGATCAAGTCATAAAAACATACAATGTATAAATGAGTATTATATTCATAATGTAATACAATGAAGTAAACGTGTTTAAGGTAGTACAAGGGACTAAAAATTACTCAACTTGTATCAAAACAGATTGGAGATCACATGTACTCTACAATTTCATCATAATGATCATATATTTACTTACACATAGTTTTTTAGAGAGTCAATAAACTATGACAACAATACAATTTGACATATCATTGAGCTAGTTTTGCTCAAAGTATGCAATGTCTTTAATAATGGAGCTTTCATAATAAATTATTTGAACTAATTTCACATTTAAGATCTGTCCTGTATAAGCATTAAAGAAAGTCTAGAGTTGTTAAACTGCCAAAAGGTCTTTTTTTTAATGGGAGGGGATCCAGGATTTTGGAAAGGGGGTGTAAACCTGGAAAACTGGTTGAAAAAATTTGGAAGATCTTTTAAATTAGGAATCAGCAAATATCCCCTACGACTCCCTTGAATCCACCACTGTTTGTGTTATACATGTATGTGAAAAAAAAACACTAAATTATAAGCATGATGACAATTGTATGATTTCAATCATTTTATATAGGACAGACAAAAATTACTTATAATAGGACAAGGACACACATATAAACCCATCATAGATGCAATTCCAGTGATCAAAATTTAATTTCTATATCATTTATCTACAAAATATTTAAAATTATGTAATAAACTAGACACACAAGGCGTGTCTGGCTTAAGGAACAGACTGCTTGACTATGCATATTGATTAACAACAGCAGCCATAAACTAGACACACAAGACATGTCTGGCTTAAGGAACAGACTGCTTGACTATGGCTTAAGGAACAGACTGCTTGACTATGGCTTAAGGAACAGACTGCTTGACTATCCATATTGATTAACAACAGCAGCTATAAAAAAAAATTAAATCATAATCTGTGGTAAGAATTGGATTGTATACAAATATATATCAAGTGACTCAAAACAACTGGTTCAGTACTAACTGCCAGCCAAGAATTGAACATACCCATCCATGCATAACTGAGGGGCTGGTGTTGTTACCAGAGTGTGGATTCAAAATGTATCAATACTGATAAGACAGTACAAGTTATTTTATGGACCTAGAACTATCATAAGAGTCATAATTCTCCATAATTTTCAATTATTGCTGCGGCTGTCGCCATCAATGTTATCCCGATGTCTCACTTTCACAACTCTTCATTGTTGACTATACAAAAAAATATATTGATGTAAGTACCCCTTTATATACCATAAATGATTGTTAAAGAAATGTATAAATGTCCAAATCTTTAAATAAATATAAAAACAGGTAGTGAAATATCCCTGTTGTATAAACCAAATAACAAACAAAATGGTGGACTTCTATTTTTATGAGTAACATGTGAATATGGTAATTTTAAATTAAATTCCTATAACAAACTACTGTCAAAATCTTAGAGTAGTCTTCTTCAACACAGATATCTATAATAAACCAAAACTGTCTTTTATTGCTGCTAAGTTAGGAATGGCCCATTTTTCCTTTCTTCAGAATTGTTTTCCAAATGATGAGTCAAATGGATCATCTTGCAATGAACTTAAAAAGTCCCTGAAATAGAAAAATATTTTTGCTATATCAAAAACATCCATCAATTGAAAACACAAACATTTTTATTCATGTATGAAAATTATCTATAACTTTTAGAAACATGTCATGTTCCGGGATTTCATGCTAAACTTTGACAGACTGGTTTGTAAAAATTTCCGAACTTTTTGGTGCTAGCACAATTGAAAAAACACCAGATTTAATCGAAAGTTTTGTGTGATAAATGTAGATGTGGCATATATTCCCAGAATTTGACAAAACAAGTATGGACAAAATGACAATCCTCAAGAATAAACAGAATGTAGTAACCATGCAACTAATCATAAAGAAATTGCATACCAATTTTGAAATCAATCCCTCTGATAGAAGCTGAGAAAACTGTGGCAAAATAATCATGTTTAGCTTTATTTTGTAACGAAGTCCACATTTGGTAAAACAAGAATTACACGTCCAGCAGAACTAAAAATAGGACATTTCTTACAACTTATAATATAGAGGCTGCACACAAATTTTGAAATCAATCTCTTTTATTGCTGAGAAAACTGCGACGAAAAATTCATGTTTCACTACATTTAGTAACTAAGTCCACATTTGTTAAACAGGAATTACACATCTGACACGACTCAAAATAGTACGTTCCTTACAACTAATCATATTGAGGCTGCATACCAATTTTGAAATCAATCCCTCTTAAGCTGAGAAAACTGCGACGAAAAATTAATGCTTCGCTACATTTCTTAACTTAATCCACATTTCATGAAACAGGAAGTACATATCTGACACGACTGAAAATAAGACATTTATTACAACTAATTACATTGAGGCTGCATACCAATTTTTAAATCAATCCCTTTTATAGAAGCTCAAAAAACTGTGACAAACAATTCATGTTTTGCTACATTTCCTAACTAAGTCCACATTTCGTTAAACAGGAAAAGTACATGGGACAAGACTCAAAATAGTACGTTCCTTCCAACTAATCATACTCAGGCTGCATACCAATTTTGAAATCAATCCCTCTTATAGAAGCTGAGAAAACTGTGACAAAAAATTCATGTTTCGCTACATTTCGTAACTTAGTCCACATTTCGTTAAACAGGAAGTGCACATCAGACAAGACTCAAAATAGGACGTTCCTTACAACTACATTGTAATCATAGTGAGGCTGCATATCAAATTTGAAATTAATCCCTCTTATAGCAGCTGTGAAAACTGCAATGAAAAATTTCACTACATTGTAACTAAGTCCACATTTTGTTAAACAGGAAGTACACATCCGAAAGAACCCAAAATAGGACGTTCCTTAAAACACACCACACAGAGGCTACATACCAATTTTCAAATCAATTACTCCACTAAAAGCTGAGAAAATTGTGACAGAAATATATTGTCAGGCGAACGGACGGACGAATGGACGGACGGATGGACCAACGGACGGACACACAAGGTGAATGCAGTATACCCCACTCTCTAACGAGTGGGGGTATAATTTTATACTTTATCACATTTATGGCTATTATCAGTATTAGATTTACAGTGTTTATAACTACAGGTAAATTTTGTTAACATAAATTTCAAACGAAACTCATTAAACACTAATTTCACATTAACTTGATGTAAAATTAACTTGAAATTTATGTTAATTTAAAATAGAATGAAATTCAAGTGAAATTTTAACAAACATTTAGCATTAGTTGCTCTACTGATGTTAAATTCAGGTGAAAAATTTCGATTGATCACATGAACAAAATTTACCTGTGTACCATAATATGGCTCGTACATGTAAGATCATGTGAGTCTGAAAACCACAATTTGTGTATGATTTTAATTTCATGAGTGAATGTCCTATGTCCTTTAACTATTTAAAGTGGTCAAAATTTCAGACCAAGACCAATTGTTCAGTAACCAGAGGACTCTGGCTGTCAGAGGGACCAGTTTTAGCATATATCTTAAAATAGTTGTAATAGCACATATACTTGGAGTACATACCCTAGCTGTTCCTTTTTCCTCCTTGGATCCTGTGTTGGTACTATGTCTGGCACAGTTTTCTGTAAGTGTTGGTAACTCTCTGTCAGAAAATTAAAACATATATCAATTTTTAAACAAAAGGTTCTCAAGAGCCATTATCATTCAACTGAATCATGTCTGACATAGACATTTCAAATAACCTCACTGTTAAAGGATCTTAATTTCTAGGATATACATGTATATAGAAATTGATGTCATGTGGCTCAATGTTTAACTAGGGATCTGATGCAGACTAGCCAGACAATTTTTTTTTACGATCACAGTGAAAACCAAACTTGGACTATTTTATAAATAGTAACCTTGTCCCAAGATATTAAAATTTTCTCTCACAGCAAACTGGAATTATCATCCAGAAACCATAAAATTTGCAGACTTTGCCTTCATCAAGGACAATAACTCTGGAAACGCAAAATCCGATCAAGATCAAAATAAAATTTTACCTGTATTTTATCACTAGTAATACTGTCCCAAAATATTAAAATGTTCTCACAAAGCTAACTGAAGTTATCATCCGGAAACTATCAAATTTACAGATTTTGTCTAAATCAAGGGCAATAACTCTAGAAGGAGAAATCCGATATCAGTCAAAATCAATCTTGACCTGTATTTTATAAATAGAAACATCATCCCAAAATATTAAAACTTTCCTTCAAAGCAAACTCAAGTTATCATCCGGAAACCATAAAATTTACAGATTCTGTCGAAATCAAGGGCAATAACTCTGGAACCAAAAATCCGATCTCAGTTAAAATCGAAATTGAACTGTATTTTATGAATAGAAACATTATCCCAAAATATTAAAACTTTCCATCAAAGCAAACTCAAGTTATCATCCGGAAACAAAAGTGTGATGGACAGACGGACAGAAAGACGGATGGACAGAAAGACGGACTGACGGACAAGAGTAATCCTATATACCCCACCTTTGAAGGTGCGGGTATAAAAAGATATAAATAAGTTTATGAATTATCTCTTCTTTCAAATCTGAATGGCAACCATATTCCTTTATGCATGTCTCGTAATGTACTACAACTGTTAGAAATTTCATCAAAATCTATGAGCCTTTTAGTAGGATATGCACTGACAAGGTACATGGATGGAAAGACGGACTGACAGCGAGGACAGTTGAAAAGACACGTTGATTCCTCTGGGTGATTCCCATACATCTTCTGTAAGGTATAACAAACATTCCTACCAAATTTGGTTTGATTACCACAAGAGTAATGACAACTATGATGTCATCATTCTGCATCATCTTGAAATTTTGTGCCCTTCTTTTTGATGATTCCTCCAGAACTTTAGATACATATGTACTAATGCTAAACTATGATCTACATACCTCCAAATATACTACTGACTCCTTTCTGACTATTTTGTGCCCATTCTTTGGATGATTCTTCCAGAACTTTAGATATTACTTCTAATTTATTGTCTATATTACTACTGGAGTTTTTCCTGAATCTTGCCATTGTGGAATCTGTCTGCGTGTCCACATCAGGGGAGGTAATTGTAGTTTCTCTGGTTCTTTTCATGAGTTCATCTATACTAATCTGGAATTAAATATGCTCTTAATATAAACATGTGTTTTCATGAAATCTCCAAGCCAAGAAAATGTTCATATAGACAAAAGCTCACAAACCTCAAAAATGCAGATGGAAATACAACTAAACAAAGAAATAATTTTGCAGTTTTACATACCATTTCAAAATGATTGATTGATTGATTGAATATTGTTTAACGTCTACTCAGCAATATTTCAGCTATATCAAGACGAGAACAAGTTTGTTGATAAATAATCACTTTGGGGTATGGAAATGGCCATGGGACGGGAAATTCTGACTGCCACTGGAAAAGTAGGGTGAAATCGTCAAGGGCGGGGAATTTAGCCTTGTAGCCGATCACCTACGGACCACCCCAAAAAGAGCTTGCTACAAGGGTTCTTTAACGTGCAGGAAGCGTGGCATTTCTTCCAACACGTGGACCTGAGTTTACATCCCATCCGAAAGATGGGTTGTGTATTTATTAATCCCGCACAACCACGGAATGGGTCCTATTTCTATACCCCGGGACCCTCGGCAAAATGAACTGGTTTTGTATTATTCTAATACATACTATGTAACATAATACATTGACATAACTTATATTCTTCAGGTATTAATGGATATGGACAGGATATTCTGCATGAATCTTTTGAGTTGGCTTGGGGCCCAATGACCGGGATATTTATACATGTATACTGGACTCTCACTAATACTGATGATTGTCCGATGTCTACAGAAATTTGAGTTATAAGGGTGCAGTGTTCTAGAATGAATGCTCTTATTGTTTTTTATAGATTTAAAATAATTGATATCAATTCACATTCCCCTGTACATATGTATGATTAATACTGCAATAAAAAACAAAATCTCTGAAATCTGTTTTGTTCTATCCAAAAATTCTACACTTATAATTTTTGATCTTAGTTCTGATAACTCTTACCACAGCATCCAACATCGAGATCTTAAATAAACTATAGCTAACATCATTCATTTTCAAGATCTTGCATAACTTTAATTGAAGAAACATCTTAATCCAGTAAATCAATAGGTTCTTTCATGAGATCATGTTGAAGATCAGGATATCTTTCATGAGTGTAAGAAATATTGTCTTTCTTAAATTGAGAGCAGCAAAACAAGAGGACGAAACAAAGAATTTCTTACAAGAGTAAAGAATTCCTAAATTTTAATCTTGATCAAATGTAAGTTTCAAATAAGGATAGAAACATATGGAAACATATATTATGTGAGGAAACATTGTGATAATTTCTTTTTAATTTGTTTACATGTAATCAGGAAATTACAACTTCCTTTTCACTGTGACTTCAGGGTTTTATGACATTCAGTCATTATAATAACTGTTTTATCATAAAAATAAGCATTGCTGGTTAATTATTCACCTGTGTAAGACGAGTTCGAGTGAATCAATCCCCCAAATGTCACCTCTCACTTTTGACTTGCAATTTCAGAAGAATCTACCCTTACCATGACCTTAATTGCTCTTCCATTGTAATCTCATAAAAGAAATCGACCAGTATATAGCAAAACTGACCTCTTTCTGTACTTTAGATCTGGGATTCTGTAAATGATCAAATTTTGTATTCTTCATATATTCTACTGCTGCCTTTACTGTCACCATACAATAACTGTAATACATTTATAATGCAAAGAATGAAATTTATCTACAAATAACAAAATTTCTATATAAAAGTAGTCATCTGTTAATTTTTGAAAGAAATAACAATAACAAGATGTGTTTTGTGAAACACGTATGCCCCCGAGTATTAGTACAGAAGAAACATTTAGCAACTTTGAACAATGAATGTCCTTCTGACAAAATAATTTGTAGAAATAAATTCTTGTATCAACTGAAAAGTTTAATCACATCAAATGATGATTGCGATTGGAGGCAAACACAGAAGTCACCCAAATGAACCCCTCCAATCATTATCCAAGCATTATNAAACTAGACATCGGAGAGATGGCAGCCATCTCTGTGGGCCCGCTGTAATACAAGTGCAAATTTAAGTGTGTGTGGACACAATACAGGTGTGGACACAGTACAAGTGTGGACACTACACAAGTTTGGACACCATCATATCATCAAGATATCAACAGAATGTAAGCAATAATCTGACCTTTAAGATAAAGGTCAAGGTCAAAGGTCACCAATCATGGTTCATGACAGGTCGTCTTGAAGTGATCTATCTACATGCAAAATATCAAAAGCCTATCTCATAAGACAAAAAAGATATAGCCCAGACACAACTTGTCAGTACGACAGCATCAATCTGCCCTTGATGACAAAGGTCAAGGTCAAAGGTCACCAATCATTGTTCATGACACATCATCTTGAAGTGATCTATCTACATGCAAAATATCAAAAGCCTATCTCAAAAGATAAAAAAGTTATAGCCCGGACACGACTTGTCGTTATAAAAACAAAAATCTGACTTTGACGACAAAGGTCAGCAATCATTGTTCATGACATATCGCCTTGAAGTGATCTATCTGCATGCAAAATATCAAAAGCCTATCTCAAAAGACAAAAAAGTTATAGCCCGGACACGACTTGTCATTATAACAGCAAAAAACTGACCTTGACGACAAAGGTCAAGGTCAAAGGTCACCAATCATTNACACAAAAATACCCAATTTTACCCCTTTTTGGCCCCTTTTTCTGAAACGGGTGGGGCCATAAACCCGAAAACCCGGGAAAGCCATTATGCCAAGAAACCACATACTCAAATTTGAAGATGATCCGTCCACTAGAAACAAAGTTATGCTGGCCACAGACGCCGACGCCGACGACTGCGCCATAACATAATACGACCGCAAAATTTTTGCGGTCGTATAAAAAACTTATAGCCCGGACACAACTTGTCATTATAACAGCAAAAATCTGACCTTGACGACAAAGGTCAAGGTCAAAGGTCACCAATCATTATTCATGACACATCGTCTTGAAGTGATCTATCTACATGCAAAATATCATAAGCCTATCTCAAAAGTTATAGCCCAGGCACGACTTGTCATTATAAAAGCAAAAATCTGACCTTGACAACAAAGGTCAAGGTCAATGGTCACCAATAATTATTCATGACACATCGTCTTGAAGTGATCTATCTACATGCCAAATATCAAAAGCATATCTCAAAAGACAAAAAAGTTATAGCCCGGACATGACTTTGTTATGGTGGGGCGGACGGACGGACAGAGCGATTACTATAGGGCGTCCGCCACTATATGGCGGGGCCCTAAAAAAACAATCCCCCCCCTTTTGGAATATTTATAGTCAACTCATTGCGTTCTGTCTATCAGTGTTATCAGTACTTTGATTACACTAAGGATCATCAATACTGGTTCCTCAAAAGTGGAGGAATACACAGAAGAGAAAAAATGAAATAATACATATTTTTAGTAACATCCCTCATCATTGATATAAATAATACATATATAAATACCTGTAAAACGAAAGTGAATAAATGAAGAAAATATGCTGAATGATTTAAAAAATCTTTTTTTACGAAAAAAATTCTATAGATATCAAGAAACATTTCGTCATAAATGAGTTTAATTTCTATATATATGAAATAAAACAAAAATATAATTCATTTTTCTAGTGAAATTTTACTGGACAGTCACATACCAAGGTCAAGGTCAAAGGTCAAATATTCTGGTACCAACTGAAAGGTCTCTCCACAAGGAGAACACATGCAAACTATGAAAGCCCTATCACTTACCATTCAAAAGATATGCTCAATGTTAAAGTTCTTATGCATTTGTTCACAGCAAGGTTGGGTGGGAAAAACCACCCCGGTATTTACCAGTGGTATTTACCGGTAAATACCGCCCTGGACAATACTCCTCAAGTGGACAATACTGGACGATTGAAATTTTAAATGGTCCAATTGATGGACAATACAAAGTTGAAGTGATCAATATATAATACACAGTATCAGACTATATTCTCTTTTAATTTTTGTTTAGTTTTTTACCAGTTGATACTGCCCTAGCTGGACAATACATCTAAAGTGGACAATACTGGATGATTGAAATTTTAAATGGTCATTTGCTGGACAATACAAAGCTTAAGTGGTCAATACAAATCTAATTAAGTGGTCAATAGTATATACATGTATGTTGTACATGACTATATTTTCTTTTAATTTTTGTTTTGTTTCTCAGTAAACACTGCCCCGGACAGTACTCCTCAAGTGGAGAATACTGGACAATTGAAATTTTAAATGGTCAATTGCTGGCCATGGATGAAACAAATTTTAAGTGGTCAATAATATATACATTGTACCTGACTTCATTTTCTTTTAATTTTTGTTTTTGTTTTTTATCTTTTACAATGTACAAACTTGGCAGACTGCAAATTTTAACTTTATTGTCTTTTACTTCCTACATGTACATAGGTTTCCTGTCCTTTTACCATAATTAATCCCTTAAATAAACACCACAAATACCATTTTGACAGCTTTTAATAATTGCCACATACCCACCTTTTTGCTAATTAATTAAGGGTATCCTATGGGTATATAGTACAGGTAAATCTAACAACTTTGTAACTTATTAATGACATCTTATTAGGTAAACAAATAAATAAAATTAATTTGAAACATATTTACTGTATCAGCCAGTATCAATGTGCACAAATTCATTTCATTTGATTTGACCAGTATTTACCAGTATAGCTATTGCTGTTATCTAAGTAAAATTTGAACATACTACTTTAAAATACCTATTACTATTTCAATTTACTGATATTATGATTATGTACAATCTTTTAACCTACTTAGCAGTATAAATAACCATTCCCAACACCTGTCTGACAAGGGTATCAATATGTGTATTATAGGTTCAAAGAAGTAAGACTATCTTTTATTTCAATTGTCCAGTATCGTCCAGTATTGTCCAGTATTGTCCTGTATTTACCAGTATTGTCCGCCTTTTTGCCAATCTTGGTTCACAGGCCAAGGTCAAGGTCACAAGGTCAACTTTTCTGGTACCAATTAAAAGGTCTTGCCACAAGGAATGCACATGCAAAATATGAAAGCCATATCACTTACCATTCAAAAGATATACCCAATGTTAAAGTTTATTATTTTTTTTCAAACAGACAAACAAACAGACAG
>MJUU01006666.1:70362-92066 GCA_002080025.1 Modiolus philippinarum | reverse complement strand
TGATGTCATCTAAAATTAAAAGTCAAATTATCTAACTTTTAGGATGTCAGACAATAGTTGAATCTTTATGAACATATGCATATAAGGTCCTTCCTTTGTGTAAATCCTCTGAGTGTTTTAAGAGAAATTGTTCTTAAGGTAGATCGGTAGTCTTCCACCATTTTGAATTTGTTATTTATACTGTCATGGTATTATCTGCTTTTTTAAATATGCAAATATTTTTATTTGTAATGTAAATTGTCNACGTTTGAATGTACAGGAGACAAAATTCCTGCAGATACATGGTAAAATTAACCAAATGCAACAACGCTTTTATTGTTCTTCATCTTCTATACCTTCAACATTTTCTATTTAGTCTCTTGTTGCCCGTAATTAATTTTTCGATTATCTTTTTTCGAAATTAAAGCGTAAATCCGACTAAACAGTACTTCAGTACTCTGATTTAAATATGCAAATATTTTTATTTGTAATGTATCAATAAATATTATATCAGTGACACAAAAAGCAATGGATCTACATTGACTTGATTTTACATGTATTTATCTAATTGGATGAGGTATGGTTTTTTTTATATAATTAAACAGTTTGAAAGAGGATATTTAAAAAAGGGAGATAATCCGATAAAATATTTCATATAGATATCACTATGAAAATTCACATTTTACAAATTATATGGAAAACAAAGTTGGTAACCCCCATTTTTCTTGATATTTTTTGAAAGCATGTTGAAAAGGCTAACATATGAGTAAATTAGAAAGACAAGTGTGGACCCAAATTGATGTCTCGCCCGTCCCTACTTGGTTGCAAAATTGATGTGAAAACTCAAACTGACTAAATCAGAAAACTTAACATGTTTGCTAGACTGTGAAATTATGGCAAGTCATGAATCATCCAAAACAAAAATGCCAAATACCAGTGACCTACCACTGATAGATACTGAAAAACCAAACATGTTCACTAGACCATGAAAATGAGGTCAAATGCTAAAGCCAAATATCAGGCTGTAATGTTCCATCTAAGACAAACCCACATACCAAATATTATTGGCCTTACATTAATAGATACTGGGAAACTAAATTTGATCACTGGACTGTGAAATTGAGGTCACAGACAAAAGCCATATAGCAGAGTGTCATGTACTACCCAAGACGTATATGTTATTGGGCTCTTGACAGGTATGTCTTGTAAAATATCAACCCGTGAGCCAGAATATGAAGCACAGGGGCGAGTGAGCGTAAAGAACGAGCGCCTACCTTCATATTCGGGTGAGCGGGATGACATTTTACAATACATCAGCTATCAAAAGCCTAATAACTTGTTTATCATCCTTTATTTTGTATTTTAGATTTGTATTTATTGAACTGAGGTTTCAAATATTAGTAATTTTGCACGCGAAATTTGACATACATGTCACTCTCGCCTTTTCAGGAATTTTTATCTTCAAAAACATGTTTTTTATCCTTTTATCGGCAAAGGTTTTGTTAATGGATAAATATTTTGACCGAACTTCTAGAAATATTGTCGAATTTGAATGTTGCAGCAACCTTTGGTTGTTACGACATTCTATCCTTTCTTGGAGCTTTTATGACGTCATAATGTGAAAACGTCAAAGCTCTGCAGGATATATAAAGGACCCAGTTTCTACAATATTTCTGACGTCTAGTTTATTTATTTGTGTAAACATGGTTCTGTTTTGAATATCTAATCTGAAAGAGGAAATGCAATAAATGTTTATTTTTATCCGTTTGATTTCGTGTGAAAACTTGAATAAAAGTTATAGCCTTTGAAACTTTTGGAGAATCGCTTGATATATCCAGGTCAACCTCTGATATATCAGGGTCAACCGAATATGACTTTTGCGGAAAGGCTCTGCAGGCTTGTATAACCATGGGGAAGGATGATAACATCCTATATCCCAAATATCATTGGCCTACCACTTATATTTACTGAGAAAATGACCTAATCACAAAAACTTAACATGCTCACTAGACCGTGAAATGTAGGTCAAGGACAAAACTTATATGACAGACTGCCATGTACTACCTAAGACTCAACTTACATACCAAATATCATTGACCTACCACTTATAGTTACTGAGAAACTAAACTAAGCACAAAAACTTAACATGTTCATTGGACCGTGAAATTGAGGTCACAGACAAAAGTCATATAGCAGACTGTCATGTACTACTCATGACCAACCTATATACCAAATATCACTGACCTATAGCTTATTGTTACTGAGAAAATTACCTAATCACAAATACTGAACATGCTCACTAGATCGTGAAATTGAGGTTAAGGGACAAAAGCCATATGATGGACTGTCATGTACTACCTAAGACCAACCTACATACCAAAACTTAACATGCTCACTAGACCGTGAAATGTAGGTCAAGGACAAAACCCATATGACAGACTGCCATGTACTACCTTAGACCAACTTACATACCAAATATCATTGACCTACCACTTATACATGTAGTTACTGAGAAACTAAACTAAGCTCAAAACTTAACATGGTAATTGGACCATGAAATTGAGGTCACAGACAAAAGCCATATAGCAGACTGTCATGTACTACTCAAGACAAACCGATATACCAAATATCATTGACCTACCACTTATAGTTACTGAGAAAATGACTAATCACAAAAACTTAACATGAAAGTTTACTCCGCAGCCGCACCCCGAGGGTCCCGGGATATAGAAATAGGACCCATTCCGTGGTTGTGCGGGTATTAATAAATACACAACCCATCTTTCGGATGGAATGTAAACTCAGGTCCACGTGTTGGAAGAAATGCCACGCTTCCTGCACGTTAAAGAACCCTTGTAGCAAGCTTTTTTTGGGGTGGTCCGTAGGTGATCGGCTGCAAGGCTAAATTCCCCGCCCTTGACGATTTCACCCTTCTTTTCCAGTGGCAGTCAGAATTTCCCGCCCATGGCCCTTTCAATACCCCAAAGTGATTATTTATCAACAAACTTGTTCTCGTCTTGATATAGCTGAAATATTGCTGAGTAGACGTTAAACAATATTCAATCAATCAATACTCCGCAGCCGCCGCACTTTGTACGCATATGTCTCTCTTTCCGCGCTTTTCATCGCAGGCGAGACAAANCAAAGTCGGATAAGAGTTTACATTTTGTAGCATCTTTCCTGTCTTTTAATTCTGGGTAACTTAGAAACTGAAATCTTACCTGTGGGTGACCAAGATATATAAAATCTTGCATTATCAATGTTTGATTTTTTTATCATATTCATAACCACAATATTTGATTTCTTCACCACCAGGCAGTGACATTTATGATGCCAGTATAAGTTACATGGCAATTACGTGGTACCCGGTGTGAACAAGACAAGATTTCTTGTACCCCTGAAAAATGAAGCTTGCTGATCTCTTTAGTAAGAAAACCTATGACAACTTCTGTATTTATACAAATAATAAATATATTTGTTCACTGTATCTTTAATTTCAATGTTTTTCTGCACTTTTTACTTTATGTCAATGTTAATGTTTGAACAATCATTTCTTTGTTTTGCTAATTATATATATATATTATTCCATCTCCAAGTAAAGAGATCTCAAACATTTCTGTCTCTTGTTATTCATTTGAAGGCTGCTTTTAATAGCCCTTTTAAAGATATGGTCTTACTCTGTATATGTTATTTTCTGTGGCGATGTTTCCAAACTGTTTCTTTTTTCTTTATTATTTGAAGTCTGAAATGACAAAGTTTATAAAAAGAGACTTTTTTCAAAATAATTTTTTAATCAAAAAAAAAAACCAATGCAAGATTATGTATGTTGTGTTACATGCAATATATTAAAGAATAAAACATAGTTTTGAAGGAATTCATTGGAGTATAAAAGTGACCAATTCAATCACAAATAAAAGGACTTTAATGATATGTTTGAGAGTGACTTGGTCCAGTTAATATTTCAAAGGGTGTTTAATTGTAGTTCGGTCAATGTCATCTTTCAAAAAAATTTCGCCCCCGAAATCACTGACAGCATTCAATGCAGCAAATTATGTTAGCACATTTTCGAATACGCATATAATATTTGATGTGATCCAGACATTTACTGATCTGTATACATAACTGGAAATTTAAGGACAACAACATACTATATAATAAAATCACCTGATAGGAAAAGCAGAAATATACAGAGTAATCAAATCATTGAACAGAAATTTGTTAGGTACATTTTTCATACTAGAACACAGATTAAAGACAAGTTTCAACACATGTAAGAATACACTATTCATGTTCAGTAAAACCAATTTGAGCTCCTGTTATAATAAGAACATTATCCTTAACCCTGACTACTATTTTGACATAGTCATTGATAAAATGTTATCCATGTGCAAAAAAATTTTTTAAACCTACCGGTATTTGATTGGATAAAACCTGATGATATCAAATAAGGTAAATAAGGGACAACCGAGAAACAAGTTAAAACATTGACCAACTCTTTCCTATACCACTCATTTTACTTTCATGTTTGGAAAAAAATGAATGTTTAAATGAATGCAGATAAATGGAGTAATTGTACATGAATGCTGTCTTGAAATTGCAATGAGGTATGAGCTAGTGTTTGCTCTTTGTTGAAGGCCTCAATGTGACTTCAAGATGAAGATTAACAATAAAAGTGTTGTCCCATTGGATTAACCTTACCATATATTTGCAGGATTTTTGTTTGATGTACATTTACCCCATTTAATTTAATTGTTCAGGAAACAAAATCCAAATGTTTTTATTGATGTCTTACAAAAAATATCAATCAATCAATCAAAATTATTGACTTACCCTATACATCCAGTCTAATGGTTTCTCAATAATCAATATTCTAAAAGGTTTGTAATCCTGGAAAAAAAGATATAAATGTTGGTTACTGAAATTCAAAACATGTACGTATAAATAACAAAATACAAAAGTTACTGCAAATTTTGTTTCTGCATATGCAGCTTTCGACAAGTTATGTCTCTTCAGTGCAGATAAATTCAAAACATTTGGAAGTCAATAAACAACAAATACGAGTAAAAACTGAGAGAGAACAAATAACCAATTAGACCTAAATATAAAAGCCAAAATCAGCTAAGGACAGAGATATGCAAGAGGGAGATACTCCTTAGTTTTAAACAAAATTTTATAAAATTTAGATATTGCAAGTTTCCAAATAAAATAACCCTATAAGTGCTTAACTTGGACATTTCAATAACAATTATTGTTTAGTTGCTACCAGACACTACCTCAATGGAAAGGGGGGAGGGGAGCACCATAAACCGGTTAAACCCATCATTTCTTTTGAAATGCCTGTACCTAGTAAGGACCATTGAGGTTGACAATTTTTCGTTGGTTTTTTACCTGCTTTGTTTTTTTTGCCTCTTGCACTTTGGCTCTTGATAATTCAGTTTGATAGCTTTGTTATTATATTATATAAATATATATTAACACAGGTTAATTTTAATTTTTACTTCTTCATGTTATTTTTAATGTTTTATCAGAGTGTATCCTCCATAAGTTGGTAATTATGCAAAAGAAATATTCTTATTTGTGCTGTAATGCTTGTTTGTAAGTTTGTTAAATCCATAATACTCATGTGGTTGTATAATAAAATAATGTTATGTTATTTCATAAATTTGGAAATTATGCATGTTTACGAAATCTTTCATGCATGCATGTAAAAGCAACTACACTGGCTTTCATCAAACAATCAGGTATCACATTGTCATGAAAATTTAAAGCAATTGTTCTTTGCAAGGTCTGTCTCTTGCATAAAAACAATCAGTACTACTACCAAACGGAAGGCAAATTTATCTTTATCATGAGAAAAACTAGATCTGGTCCTTGGAAAAATCTCAGTCCAAATTTATTCACAGGTCCATGTAATATTAATAAGCCTAACTTTAGAGCTAAATTTAATGCATCGACATAGTTTTTGCAAAAGAGGGATACTAACAACCTCCTGCTCTAGATGACACAGCCAATAACATTGGAAGCCATGCTACAACTCCCTCACTACTCTCAGAAGGAGAATCAGATAATGCAGATGGATAGAATAATTCAAGTTAATGTCAATGTTATTTGATACATATCCGGTTTCAATAAAATACACTGGTAACTTTAGTAGAATGCTAACATTTGAACCTACAATAGCTAGAACTCCATAAGTGTCTCTATATAACCTTTTATGTTGTCCCATGGTTAAAGTTTAAATACAGTTCAACCTCAAAAGCTCAAACATCATGTGGCCATCAGTCCCTAATTTATTTGTTATATAAACTTCACTTCTATCTGCTACCATTTTCAATATATAAGCCTAAAAGTAACGAAAAACTGAAAATTTTACGGAAAAGGGGCAATAACTCGAAGACGGGTAAACGGATATTCTTCAAAATTGCAGGGCAGGTAGATCTTAGCATGCTGATCATTTTTATCAAGTCAGAATTTTGTTATCTGTAATGATTTTTGAGTAATTTGCAAAAAACTGCAATTTACCCCCATGTTCTATTTTTAGTAACAGTGACCATGTTGTTTGGTCTATGGACATAAAAACACAAACTTGAAAGAGCATACCCTGGTGATGATTCAGGCCAAGTTTCGTTAGTATTGGCCCAGTAGTATCAGATCTTTGAATAAAAGTTAACGGACGGACCTTGGTGTCCGAGCCATTGGAGATTGACTGTAGTAAAGAGCAATGTAATAAAACATACCTGACTGTATCCCTGTTCTTCATTTATAATTTTGATGTGATAGATTTCTTTATATCCTGTAAATATATATCATACTGTTTTATACAATTAACTAATAATAATTGCCTTCATCTCTAACAAGACCAAAATGTAAAGTAATTTATAATTTACAAAATACACCAGTGTAGACCATAATACAGTAATACCTGTCATACACCAGTGTAGACCATAATACAGTGAAACCCATCTTAACAGAACAGGGACAGAAAATTTAGTTTAGTTTGAACACATATTCTGTTTTCACAGCTATGTATTACAGATACTGACAGAAAGGAACTACATGTCATGTTTGGTATTGACAGATTTTCTGTTCAATGAGAGTTTGGTTCAGAAAGGTTTCTAATTTAGTTAGGGTTTCCTTTATACTGGTTTCCAGTAAAGTCAGGGTTAAGTTTATGCAGGTATCCAGTTTTATCAGGATTTGTTTGAAACAGGTTTCACATGTATATGTTTTGCCCGTCCATATCAAATACTCATGAAATTAATTTTTCATGAAATCTTACGGTGAATTTCCTGGATCTTTAAAATATTATTTTTGCAATTCTCCACTGTATATATATATATATATATATATATATTACTCAAATTCATTGAACAGGTTGGGCATGGCTTGATTTTCTCTGCCTTGTAGGTAGGTTTAAAATGAATAATCCCGATATAATTGACCTGTGACCAGTCAGGTCAATTTAAAAGAGTAATATATATCTATATTCCTCTAGAAACACCTATAACAACTCCTGTCTTTTGCCTATTGATCAAACAATCAAAGTACTATAGAATTCTGTGTAGTTATTTGCAGATTAGTACAATATGTAATTTGGCAGACCAACAACTTGTATTTGCTTTGTAACTGCCACATGCCATTGTCTACACTTGTCTCTTTTAATTTGAACCAAACAATGACATTGTTTACACTTGAACCAAACAATGACATTGTTTACACTTGTCTCTTTTAATTTGAACCAAACAATGACATTGTTTACACTTGTCTCTTTTAATTTGAACCAAACAATGACATTGTTTACACTTGTCTCTTTTAATTTGAACCATGAACCAATCAATGACATTGTCTACACTTGTCTCTTTTAATTTGAACCAAACAATGACACTGTTTACACTTGTCTCTTTTAATTTGAACCAAACAATGACATTGTCTACACTTGTCTCTTTAAATTTGAACCAAACAATGACATTATCTACACTTGTCTCTTTTAATTTGAACCAAACAATGACATTGTTACACTTGTCTTTTTTAATTTGAACCAAACAATGACATTGTTTACACTTGCCTCTTAATTTGAACCAAACAATGACATTGTTTACACTTGTCTTTTATAATTTGAAACAACCAATGACATTGTTTACACTTGTCTCTTTTAATTTGAGTAAATGACAAGAAAGTTTTGACAGGCCAATCAAATAATCAATAAACTTTATTATCCTAACTGAAACATTAACAGCAAAATATGGGTTAACTGCAAAAAATGATTCGTTGTTTTATTTTACATTTTTCAGTGTCTGTTTTTCCATGTTTGGATTTGATCTGCTCATCTGAAAAAAACTAAATTTACAGTAACCATCGCATTGCAGTCAAATCATATATTATAATTTTTTAAAAGATGTTAATGTGAAATGTAGAACATAATTCATTGGTTAATTTTTCAAATTTTTAATACCAGGGTTTTCTAATGTTTGTTTTTATTGTTGTTATATAATATATTATTTGAAATTCATTTGAAAGTGATTTTCGGTGCCTGTATTTCAAAGTTTGCAACTTTGGCACGAAAGTATACTCTTCAGTTGTTTATCACAGGAAATAATGAAACAAAAATAAACCTTTTACCTTCACCAGTCACAAATTCTCTCTTCTTCTCATCCAAATGTACTGACATTTTATCACTGGACAAAAGGAAGTATTCTCTGAAATAACAGAAATACAATATGGTTTAATATCCCCAAATTTCATCTGGGGTAGTTTTTGACAGTTTTTGGTGTTTCTTGGTAATTATATGGGCCTCTTTTTCTATTGTTGTCTTATGACATATCTTGTTTCTTGGCAGATCTAGAGGGACCAAATAAAAGATTAGAGCTCCCCCCTTTTTTTCAGAAAACTTTTACAACTTCTTGCAGAATTTAAACAAAATCGATGAATATTGATTAAAAAAAACCAAGGGACCCCCTTTTTCTTATTTTCTAAGGCTGGATGTGAATGTAAAATATTCAAATACAGTATTTAAAATTAAATAAACATATCATATATAGAGTAAATATATCTTTAAATTAAAATGCTAAATATAGCAATTTAAATTGTTTACAGGTAACTAGACATTTTTAAATGGCCGCCACAATGGACGACAAAACTGAACCTACACAATCTATAACAGGAGGACAAATTCCAATTACTTGTCAGTTGTGTGAAAGTGGAACTAAGATCCAATGGAAATGTCTGGACTGCAGTTTGTTGATATGTTCCAAGTGTAAAGAGGAAAAACACTCCAAGTTTAAAAATGCTGCTGATCATAATATCATTGATATCCAAGAAGTAGGTCAGTTTCAACAGTCGACAGGAAAATTTAAATTTAGTGACATTAAGTGTCAACAACACATGGGACAACACTGTTGTATGTTCTGTAAAATGTGTAAATGTCTCATCTGCTTAAAATGCATTTCACAAATCCACAACGGCCATGTTTTATATACAGACGAAGAGTATACTGCTGCAATGAGGAGAAAGGCAAAGAAAAATTTGGACGATTTCTCTGCAGGTGAAAAGGACCTTGAACATATGAAAGCAGAAAACTATAAAAAATACAACAAGGCAAAGGATGAAATTCTGGCTCATAGGGATGCTTTGAAAAAAGCTGCTGATAAGTATGCTGAAAAGTTCATCAATGAATTAGATCAAAAATGGGAAAATGTTACCAAGTCAATAGAAAGAGGGAAATATGAAATTGGACTGGCAAGGAAACAGATACAAGAAATGATGGATTCTGTACATAAACTGACAAGCAATACCGATTTTAAGACTTTCTCTCAGAATTTTGAAAGAATATTACAGGAACAAAGAGCAAGCCAACCTTTTATTTACATGCCAAAATTTGTACCAAGTAAAATAACTGAGGTTATATTTGGAGAATTCCAGAGTGAGAAATCTAAAATTGATGCAAATAAAATCAAGATGAAAGTTTTAAATAGCTGTACCACAAATATACATTGTATCCATGAGATTGCAGTATGTCATGACCGTTCTATATGGATTACAGATACAAGGTCAGAAAGGTTACATCATATAAATATTGTAGGCGAAAAAACTAAATCTTTAGAAAAATTAAAGACATATGCATTTGCGATTGCTTTAACTTCATCTAATGATCTTCTCTTCTCCCCCTTTCGTCGATCTGAATTTCAAATGATTATCAATGGAAAAGGAGACCCGGTAAATTCTAAATTAAGTGTAGCTCCTTTCACCATATCATCTCTTCATATCACCCGAGATAACAAAGTAATGGTAGGAGTTAGAGGGGGAGATAAGCCATGGCCGATAGTAGGAAAGCGGGTTATTATCGTTATGGACATGGACGGAAATCAAATTGCAGAATTTGGTCAGGACAATAACTTTACATACTGTTCAAAGATAACCACCACAGCTGATGGAAACATTTTTATTATAGATCGTCTTGATATAGAGGAACATGGAAGAGTTGTTATACTTTCTCCACATGGTTTACTCAAAAATATTTACAACGGAAATCAAGAAATTAAATTAGATGAGCCATTTTCACCCTCCTCTATAGCAACTACAAGTATGGATAATATCATTATAAATGATAAGTTTTGTGGAATGTTTCACATCTTAAACTGTGAAGGCCAACCAATAACAATATATGATATAATAGATTTCGGAATTACCAGTCCTTACACTCTTGCTTCTTCTCCAACAGGAAATCTGTATGTAGGATGCAGTGCCATGAATGTCAAATCACAAAAGCTTTATGAACTTGAAATTGTAGGTTTTTAGTAAGACTACATGGTAATGTTGGATAGAACTCATAGTTGTAGGTTTTTAGTAAGACTACATGGTAATGTTGGATAGAACTTATAGTTGTAGGTTTTTAGTAAGACTACATGGTAATGTTGGATAGAACTCATAGTTGTAGGTTTTTAGTAAAACTACATGGTAATGTTGGATAGAACTCATAGTTGTAGGTTTTTAGTAAAACTACATGGTAATGTTGGATAGAACTTATAGTTGTAGGTTTTTAGTAAAACTACATGGTAATGTTGGATAGAACTTATAGTTCTTCAATGATAAACAGTGATGAAAGTATACCTGGTCTACCATTTGGCCAAAGGAGGCAAGACTTGGGTGTCTGCTATTTTTATGAAAGAAAGCATTTTTTTTATTATGATTGATTGATTGATTGATGTATTATGCCAATTTCAGCAATATTTCAGCTATATCGTGGCAAGAACTGTTGGGTATATTATCTAATTATGAGAATTATACAAAAATATCAATATAAAACCATATAGCCTTATCCAAGTAAAACAAATGTGTAAAATATTAAAACATGATGGAAGAAAATTTGGTTTAACTAACAATATCTTTTTTATTATGAGAAAAATATTAATGTTTTTTATTAAAATAAATGCATGTGACTTCAAGATGAAGAACAACAATAAAAGTGTTGTTCCATTGCTTGGTTCTGCCATGTAGAGACTTTGTCTCATTTACTCCATATCCTTTCAGTGTTTATGTCATTTCATTTTTAGCTGCAGACTTTCTTAAAGATGGTCACTCCTCAAGTTTATTATAGCAAGGATTTAAGGATTTAAAATTATCATTTTATTTATTAGAATATGGATCATACATCATTTTAAGCCAAAAAATTGATAGGTCAGTGTGGACATTTTTGAGATTTAAACGTCTGAAATTTTGGAGGGAAACTGAGCTTCTCTAGACTTTTCATTCACTTTACATTAAGGTAATTAACCTTTGAAATGCGATGAAGGAATATCAAGAATTTCATCAAATTTTGTCAGAAGTCTATTGAAGATGTATACAATTGTATTTTGAAAAGAAAAGTGGGGGTCAGTGTGAAAAATTTTCTAATGCATCATAATGGATAAAATAAGAGAATTCCGAAAGTCAGAGACAGTTTCAAAAACCTGAGGAGTGACCATCCTTAAGGTGGTATGGGGGAATTAAAAACTGCAGGTAGAATTTCTGAAATATTTTTTTGACTTACTCTTTGTCAATGAAGGGCGAAAAACTTACTCTTTGTCAATAAATGGCGAAAATCTTATTTTTCATATTATTTCTATACAAATTATCCCCCCTTAACTGAACAGGAATTTGTTGAAAATGTTCCATTATAATTCTGAATGGTTACCTATGGTGTTGGCCATTTTGGCTTTGAGGTCTATTTAAATGTATAAAATTTTGTAGATGAACATCATGTAATATAGCTAATATCAATGATAAATGAAACGGTTTTCAAGAATAAGTAGGTTATAACATTTTCCAATGGGGTCTGCAGTAGCCACATCTTGGATTTATGATCTGTACTAAAATCATACATTTGTTAAATAACTACCATGTTACCTAGTTACAAAACCTCTGTCTCAAATAATTTTGAAATATAATCTTAAACTCATAGAAATCCTAAAAAATTCCAACAAAAAATATATCTCGCTTGAGGGGGTAAATATTGTTCACCTTTGGTTCATCAGATTTTCTTCAAAATTGCAGCATTGGAAGATCCTTACATTCCTAACATTTTTGTAATAACCAGTTTCTCTTATAACTTTTAATGTGTCAGAAAAATATTACAAAAATATTAAAAATTTTATGGAAAAAAGGTAATAAAAATGTAACTGCTAGACAGGTTTCAGATTTTTTTAAACTGCAGGTCAGGTAGATCTTGTCATTTTAACTCTGTCAGATGTTTGATATCTGTAACAGTTTCTGAGTGATTTGCCAAAAAAAAACAGCAATTTAACCCCTATGTTCTACATTTAGTAACAGTGGCCATGTTTTTAAGTCCTCAGATTAATTGGACACAATTTGTAATCTGCATATATACCCTGGTGATGATGCAGGATAGCCCAGCAGCTTCAGAACAGAAGATTTTTTAAATTGTTGATGAACAATGTATGGACGAAGGATGACACGAGCTAAGCTGGCGTTTAGGCCAAGTGAGCTAAAAATGAAGTAAATAGTCATCCTTGAAAGTTGTTGGTGGAAATATTATTATATTAAATATTTTACATTTAATTCATTTATAAAAATTCAAATAAATATACTGTTTAAGTGTTTTCTTTTTCGCGGATTGCAAATTTCTAGATTTGTTTCAAAATTGTTAGTTTTTATTTTTACTGGACTTAAATATTCCTGATTCCCTATCATTCACTGTACAAAGTTTCATATAAACTATATTTCTAGGCATGCAATTTTTGTGACATCAGAACAAGCGTGAATAAAGGGAAAATTAAGTTCTTGAGAAAATAACCACTTATACAGTAGTGTAATGGTACGAGAAAACCTCAGTACAAATACACCATAACTGAAGAAATGCTGTTCCATGATAAGCAATGAAATCCACTCATACCAATACCAGGGGTCCTCTTGAACTTACTATGAGTTATAAGAAGGATTCATGGTGACTTCATGATGAAGAGCAACAATGATTGTTCCATACTTCATAGAAAGTTCAAGAATTCATTTCTTAGGCGAAATTTTTTTCATTTTCTGTTTTACGGGAGAGCCTCAGTACAAATACACAATAATTGAAGAAATGCTGTTCAATGATAAGCGATGAATTCCCATAAAACCAATGCTAAGGGTTGTCGAACTTACCATGTGGTAATAGCAAAGCTCATTGTTGAAGGCTTCATGGTGACTTCGTGATGAAGAGCAACAATCGTTGTTCCAGCTTTGCTCAGTCATAGAAAGTTCAAGAATTCATTGCTAATTGTTGAACAACACCACATCCATGTTCATTATTATCCATTTATGCAGGTTGTCGACAAACATAAAATTAATTGTCAAAGTGTTCTTACAACAGCTGTCATCTGTTGCCCAACAAAAAGACAAAGATTCATCAAAGACAATCACAACATATAACAACCACAGGGCACTCATCGAGTCAATCACAAAATATAACAACCACAGGGCACTCATCGAGTCAATCACAACATTTTACAACCACAGAGCACTCATCGAGTCAATCACAACATATAACAACCACAGGGCACTCATCGAGTCAATCACAACATATAACAACTACAGGGCACTCATCGAGTCAATCACAACATTTTACAACCACAGAGCACTCATCGAGTCAATCACAACATATAACAACCACAGGGCACTCATCGAGTCAATCACAACATATAACAACCACAGGGCACTCATCGAGTCAATCATAACATATAACAACCACAGGGCACTCATCGAGTTAATCACAACATATAACAACCACAGGGCACTCATCGAGTCAATCACAACATATAACAACCACAGGGCACTCATCGTGTTAATTGCAACAAAACTTGGAATAGCAAAATGGTGAGATATGGGCACTATAACAGAATAGTCATAATTACATTTGGAAATGACAAACAAGTATAGAAACAGAAATGTCTCACCTAAAAATGTATATATTTACCAACATATGATAAACCTAATACAGTTTGCTTTGAAAATATGATAAACTGTTATATATCTTTAGGATTACAAAAGTAGTTAATTGGGGAGAATTGATTAAAATGCAAAATATTATTCCACCAATAAGTCACAAAACACAATTGATAATGAGTGTAAGTTTTCAATTTATTGGCAACTGAAAGTTAACAAAGTCACTCAACCATGAAATTAAAGTCAAGGTTACAGGTGAATGTTATCAGAACGTATACAGTGAGAGTAGGTGTTAAATTGAAGTCAAGGCTACATGACATGTATCAGGTTGGCACAAATTCACCTAACTGTAACTTTAGACCATAAATGGAAAGCTCAGGTGTTCAAGATTCTTGGAAATTGACAAAAATTTAAAAAGTTAACAAAGTCACTCAACCATGAAATTGAGGTCAAGGTTACAAAACAGGTATAAGACTGATATGTATAAAGCAAGATGTAACAATACACCAAATATGATGAGTGCAGCCCTGAGAGTTGATGAGAAATGGTCATAAATATGAATAGTTAACAAAGTCACTCAACTATGAAAATGAGGTCAAGGTTACATGAAAAGTGTCAGCCTGGCAAGTACTCACTAAGGATAACACTAGATCATATATGACAAGTATAGGTGTTACGAATACAGTTGTTGAATAAAGGGCTACGCAGAGCGCAGCATGATACGACCGCAGCATGTTGACCACTGAAATTTGAACAAGTGTAATTTAAAGCGAATGTGGACACAGTAAAAAGCTTGACACAGTAATTAGAAGGACATAATAAAAAGCTTGATACAGTAATTAGCTGGACACAAAATAGTGAAAACTAGAGGCTCACATGAGCCTGTATCGCTCACCTGTTGACTGGTGTCACCAATAGACCACCCATTCATACTATAAATCAGTTCACCAGATGTTACATTTTAATTCTTGGATGAGGTACAAACTAAAAATCACAAACTTTGGAAGGGATCACCCAAAGACAATTGTAACCAAGTTTGGTTCTAATTGGCTCAGTAGGTTCAGAGGAGAAGACATTTGAATGCATTTCACATAGAGTCCCTATGTTAAACTATGTTCCCTGCTGGCGGCTATCTTGAATGAGGTATGAACATAAAAATCACAAACTGAAGGGAAACATCTAAAGACTATTGTAACCAAGTTTGGTTCCAATTGGCTCAGTTGGTTCAGAGGAGAAGACATTTGAATGCATTTTTTCCCATAGGGTCCCTATGTTAAACTGTGCTCCACGCTAGCAGCCATCTTGGATGAGGTACGAACGTAAAAATCACAAACTTTAAAGGGGACAACCCAAGGACTATTGTAACCAAGTTTAGTTCAGTTTGACTTGGTAGTTTCAGAGAAGAAGATCTTTGAATACATTTCCCATAGGGTACTATGTTAAACTATGTCCCGTGCTGGCGACCATCTTGGATGAAGTACGAATATAAAAATCACAAACTTTAAAGGGGTCCATCCAAAGACTACTGTGACAAAATTTGGTCCCCATTGGCTCAGTGGTTTCAGAGGAGAAGATCTTTGAATGCATTTCCCATAGGGTCCTATGTTAAACTATCTTCCCCGCTGGCAGCCATCTTGGATGAGATGCGACCCTGCTGGACATATGTAGAAATTGTAGTTCTGGAAAACCTCAACACTTTTGCAATTCACATTTAACCTTTATCTCAAACAGTTTTTGAAATGAAAGTAAAAACGTTAAAAAATCGTGAAAATTCAAAGAAAAAGCGGCAATAACTCCTATGTGGGTTATCAGATTTTCTTCAAAATTTCAGGATATGTAGATCTTACTATGTTGACCATTTTTCTTATATAAACTTCATTTCTATCTTCTACTAATTTCAATATATAAGACTAAAAGTAACGAAAAACTGAAATTTTTACGGAAAAGGAGCAATAACTCCAAGACGGGTATACGCATTTTCTTCAAAATTGCAGGGCAGGTAGATCTCATCATACTGATCATTTTCACTCTGTCAGAATTTTGATATCTGTAATGTAATTTGCAAAAAACGGCAATTTACCCCTATGTTTTAATTTTAGTAAGAGCAGCCATGTTGTTTGGTCCACGGTCATAAAAATCACAAACTTGAAAGAGCATACCCTGGTGATGATTCAGGCCAAGTTTGGTTAGTATTGGCCCAGTAGTTTCAGAGGAGAAGATCTTTGAATAAATTTTAACGGATGGAAGGATGGCCGACGCTGAGTGATGGCAAAAGCTCACTTGGCCTTTGGCCAGGTGAGCTAATAAAAGCTTACAATGAGAATAATCTAAAGAAAAAATCCCATCAAAATCTGATGAAAAATAAAGATTTCACATATTTCTTGTAATTGCAATTTTGGCCCCTTTGACCCCTTATAGCTCAGAAACGGTAACAGCTATGACAAATCTATTGGCATATTATTTAAAGCTTACAATGAGAGAAATCCAAAGAAAAAAATCTCCTCAAAATCTGATAAAAAATAAAGATTTCACATATTTCTTATAATTGCAATTTTGGTCCCTTTGACCCCTTATAGCCCAGAAACGGTAAGAGCTACGTCAAATCTGTTGACATATCTCTGAAAGCCTACAATGAGAAGAATCTAAAGAAAAAAATCCCATTGATATCAGATGAAAAATAAAACTTTAAGTTTATCCGCATGTTTGCAATTTTGGTCCCTTTGGGCCCCTCATAGCAAGGAAAGGAAACAAGTTTTCAAAAATCTGATGGTGCAGCGCTATGTTAATTTTTCATAAGGAATCCATTGCAAAAAACTGGATCAAAATCGGACTAAAAATTAATCAAAGTCCCAAAGGGACTGGTGGATTAGTGTCTATGATGGCAATGATCAGTATCTAATATATTGAAATTTTATGTACACTGTCCAATAGTGTCCATGTATGATATGAATAATTGCCTGTCTATGTCATGCATAATTACTCATTTTTTTACTATGGGTCTAATTATAATGATGATATCAAAACCAAGAAAGGTATAAAAACTATGTTTTGCTCATCAAGAAAATTAACAAGCCTTTCTGACAGTCAGCAAGCATCTTCATTTGATCACACCAGCCAATCAATGGCAATCAAACCATTTGAGACAAATATTCAAAGAATTTTGATTTTATACCAGAAACCTATTCAATGACAGCACCATCTTGATCAAGTACAGTTTGAAATTTAATTCTAAAGAAGAGACCTGAATGAAAGGTTTGTGAATGCTGACAAGATGCAAAAGCTGACAAGACATGAGCAGCAATACCCTGCTCTTTATGGAGATAATAATTCGTCCAAGAAACACACGAAGACATGAAAACGATGATCTGTGCCAAGTTCTTTGTGCAACAATGCATCTCAATTCGCGCTATGATATACATTCTCATGCAATTGAAAAATGACTGTTATGCATTGTAAATACTCAAATGACATTATCTCAATTTTTGTTTGACCAAACTCTGATCAACGGCAATTAACACGCAACACCCCGGACTGAACATTGTTGGACGAACGGCAATCAACAGATCAACACACCTGCCTGATCCTATTTCGAATTTAGTCAATTCCAACCCCGATCGTTGCAAAATATCGTCTGTTTCGGAATATGAACCTTGACAACTGTTTCCAGGTAATACTTTGTATTTACCGATGTACGACTTCTTCAGTATTTTGTTTTGAGTCGGCCACTGTATACCGAACGCGGACCTCGGAGAAGACACTACAAGTATAATGTAACAGCCAACGTGGAACAGCCGTACTTATCTATTCAACGTCTTCCGTAGATTGTAAATAATGGACTGTTGTTCTCGACGGCTACTGAATTAGATTTTTTATTTCCAATGCGTTGTGCTTTTATGATTTATTTCAAAACAGCCACATCGTTTCATTGACGGTTCAGGGAAGTATGTTTACGCCATTCATACAAATGGCATCGGTCTTCTACACACAAAATTTTATGAATGGGAAATTCATTCGGTGATTAATTAACGAATTCGGGCACCATTTAAGTGTTGAAAAGTTCGGGCAATCAAATTAATGTTCAATGAAAATAGAATATTGAGTGTCAGAGTTTTTTATGAGATCAGAAAGATGTGTACGAGGTTTCCTGAAAAGGATTCTTTTAGCATGGGTATGATCACTAATGTTTGATTGCGTGAGGTTGGTCACTCGGGGTTGTAACATAGGATAGAATTCTATCCTTTGGATAGACACTAATCCAAAAAATTAAAAAATTTTTAAATTCCCCCATTTATCTCGTGAACTGTATATGCCACGTTAAATCCGTTGGGCATATTCCAGACTAGAAATTTCTAAGGATTACACTGAAAGAAACCCCGTAAATTCCCCCATATATCTCGTAAACGGTACATGCCGCGTGAAATCCGTTTGGCATACTCCAGACTAGAAATTTTCTAAGGATTACACTGAAAGAAACCCCATCAAAATCCGATAAATAATAAAGATTCTACAATCAAATATGTGAAAACACCCAATTTAACCCCTTTTGGCCCTTTTTCTGAAACGAGCAGGGCCAGGAACATAAAATTATAACCCAGGCTTAAGCATGTGCCAAGAAACTTCATACTAAAATTTGAAAATGATCTGTTCACTGGAACCAAAGTTATGCTGTCCACAGACACGGAAATACCCAATTTTACCCCTTTTTGGCCCCTTTTTCTGAAACGGGTGGGGCCACATATGGGAAATTATAACCCGGGATAAAAGTTATGCCAAGAAACCTCATACTAAAATTTGAAAATGATCCATCCACTAGAAACAAAGTTATGCTGGCCACAGACACTGAGGACTGCGCCATAACATAATACAACTGCAAAATTTTTGCGGTCATATAAAATTAACACCAATGTGCATGTTAACAAAGTCAGTGAACCATGAATTAAAGGTCAAGGTAACATGACAGGTGTCAGACTGGCATGTACCCACATATATGTAACAAAAGACTATATATGGTGCTTCTATGTATTCTAGTTACAGATAAATAAGTATCAATGTATAAAAAAATAACAAAGTCAATGAACCATAAAATTGAGGTAAAGGCTACATGACATGTGCCAGATTGGCAGGTGCTTACCTAGATGCAACTAATAGACCATATATGGTGAGCCTGCTAATTACAGTTGCTCTGAAATCAACTTGAATGTAAAACCATGTCCTAAATTTTACAAAGTCACTCAATGACGAAATTGAGGCCAAGGTCAAAAGCCAAGTGGCTGACTGTCATGTGCCCCTAAAATTCATCAATACACAAAATATTGTGGATCCAGATATTATAGTTACTGAAAAATGGACTTGAATGCGAAACTATGCCCAAATTTTCATGAAGTCAATGAACCATGAAAACAAGGTCAAGGTCATCTGAAACATATGATGCTGGAAAGCTCATAACTTACGGTATCTATGGCCCAAGGATGAACTAAGCAATTTTTATAGTTTAAAAGTTATTAATGTTTTAGAAAAATTATTACAATGCTGACGCCGCTCTCATCAAGTAATACCAACATGTATGTTTCAATTTCAGGGACTATCGTTTCAGGCGAGACAAAAAATAAATGCCAAAATTTAAAATTATGATAAACAAGATATTATTTAAAATTGGAGTTTATCAGATATTATAGAAAAAGATGTATATACGAGATATACTCTTTCAAGAACATGTACACCATAACTGAAATATACAGAGAGCATATATCTAACACAGGGAATATTTTTACAGATTCCACACTCTCTGTACTGTAGCTTGCCTGGGGTTAGAGTGAAGTTAATGCACAATAATTTTCTAACTTGTGCATTTTCCAAATTGCATCATTTAAAAAAAAAGATGTGATATAAGGAAGTCACCCCTTGACCCATCTTTCAAATTTACGTATTGTCTTTTTCTCTCCTTTCAAGATTGTGGTCATGGAGTTGTAGTGTACATGTATTGGGTTTTATTCGTATGTTTTTATACTATAAGGAAATGGGACAGATAAAGGGAAGGTTTGGGTACCCTTAGACTGGTAAACCTACCGCTGGCTTTTGCTAGTGCCGGTACCAAGACGGGCTGTCCAGAGTTCCTATCGTTGTCTACGTTTGTCTTTTGTCTTATACATGTTTTTCTTGTGTAGTTCCCTTGCAAATTGTTGCATGTAATTATAATTTTCAGCCATTGTAGGTTTTTCCTGTTATCCATTTTTTAACAAAGCAAATATGCAAAAACTTACCACCAAATGTCTACCTTCTAGAAAACATAGAAAGCAGCCACAGCCTGCTAAGCTCTCCTCCTTGCACAGGATTGTCACATGTTGAACACTTCAGTAAACAGGAATAGACTATAATCATTCTTCCTAACAGATTAATTGATGAGTGAAATGAATGTCACAGATTACATCCAAAGCATTCATTGTTATTGTCATCCCAAAATGCATCATGCATACCAATATGGTTGATGTGGGATATGTCAGTAAGCAGGAATAGCATTAACCATTCTACCTAACCAAGTCACTCATGTGTAGAATGCATCAGATGCATGCATTGGAGTTGGTCATCCTAAAATGCATCATACATATCAATATGGTTGATGGACATGTCATTAAGTGGGAATGGACTTTAATCATTCTACCTCAGAGAGTTGCTCATGCATAAAATGTAGGTAAGAGACAGCATCTGAAGCATGCATTCCAGCTTTCAACCCAAAATCGATATGGTTGATGTGGGACATGTCAATAAGTGGGAATGGACTTTAACCATTCTACCTAACCAAGTCACTCATCATAAAATGTAAGTCAAAGACAGCATCTGAAGCATGCATTACAGCTGTCATCCAAAAATGAATCATGCATACCAATATGGTTGATGTGGGGCAATTTGTCAGTAAGCAGGAATAGACGATTCTACCTAAATGGACGCAAATATGGATGTGGACGCCGACCCTAGGGATATCACAATAACCCCCCTGATGAGGTGAGCTAAACATAAAAAGCAGCCACAGCCTGCTAAACCCACTTCGTTGCACAGCATTGTCACATGTTTAACATGTCAGTACACAGAAATGGACTATCATCATTCTTTTCAACAGATAAAATGTAGTTCACAGACTGCACCCAAAGCCTTCACTGCAGCTGTAATCCCAAAATGCATCATACATACCAATATGGTTGATGTGGGACATGGCAGTAAGTGGAATTGGACTTTAACCATTCTACCTAACCAAGTTGCTCATGTGTGAAATGTAAGTCACAGACAGCATCCGAAGCATTAACAATGAAGGGATA
>MJUU01006666.1:49036-65260 GCA_002080025.1 Modiolus philippinarum | reverse complement strand
AGATTTCATGTAATGAGGTTTGGATTAATATTACCATTACAAGTTAAATACCCTGGCAGTTTTACTGAATATTTATTGACATTTACTGAATGTCATCCAACTGTTAGTAATCTTACAAAAACTAAAAGAATTGATTTACTTATCATATTAGTAGGCAATTACTTTTATTATGAAAATTCACTTGTACTGTTTAAGTGAATTTCTGCAAAGATGAAATATTTGTGTGGTGGCACATGATCAAAAGAATGTGCTACCGGTATATACTTTTACGTGGTAAATTTTTGGCTCTATATACATTGCACAGAAGAGAAAAATTTACCACTAAAAAGACTGTACCCATGCTGTTTAAAAATATCGATCACATGATCAAACTTCTGAAAAACAAGATGGCATAAATAGGGGTGTAAGAATACATATTTTTGGAAAACGATACGCATTGCTATATTCTGCTTTCATTACGATTCATATTGTGATATATTTTAGAATTATTTAGTCCTTCCAACTTTGCCACCATTACCAAAGAGTTCGCTTATGACATTGAGGAAAACACTAAGGAAATTGAAATAATCAGAATAAATTGAATGATTTATTCTAGGACCATAATATATTTTTATTTTGCAATAGAAAATATTCACCAAAGGAAGCCAAACAATATAGTTTTTTTATTCCACATGTTAAACTTAGAGCCTTATTGTTCGTATCGTAAGCGACCTCAATATTTTAAACCAAACCGCCATCAAAAATACCACGATTTCGGTATATACGGTGAATTGTTTCCCCCTTAGCATAAAAGAAAGCATCTCGAAGCAACAATCGGAAAGAAGGAGCTGTAGTAGGCAAGTCCAATTCAATATTTCTATGAGTTAAAATTCTTGTCCAACTGCAATAAAAGGTAAAACAAAAAATATATACACATATAAAAACATAAAAGACTAAAAAAACAAGCAAACAGAGGTAGGGATTGGCCAAGATCATCGACATTAATGTCTTCAAGGGGCCATGAAAGAGAAACTTTTTTTTTTGTGACATAATATTTCATTTCTCAGCCAATTTACGTCACAAAAAAAAAAAAAAAAATGGCTGTGAAATGAAATATTACGTCACAAAAAAAACAAAAAAAAATTTTGTGAAGTAATATTTCATTTCTCAGCCATTTTTGTTTCTCTTTCACGGCCCTTGAAGACATTAATGTCGATGATCTTGGCCAACCCCTACCTCTGTCTGCTTGTTTTTTTAATCTTTTATGTTTTGATATGTGGATATATTTTTTGTTTTACCTTTTATTGCAGTTGGACAAGAATTTTAACTCGTTTGTTTATTTATGCTTACACGAACTGCCGCACAGCACTCTTTTTTTTATCAATATTTTTATGGACTGTTGAAGGAAAATATGTCCTCCTTTGATTCCACAATCGACGATAATGTACATTTCTATCTTCAATTATCTTATCTTATCTTATCAAACGTTATTTCACCGTGAACGAGGAGATGGTACCTGAAAACATTTTCCTGTATAGAAGTCTACATGGTAGGGGAATTGGAGGCAGGCAATATCGCAAAACATCTCTGGCTTCGAATCCCAAAAAGGATTAAACCCATTGAGACCCACTATGGCTTAGAGACTCTCCATTTAACCAGGATTCCAGCAAGTGTATCATGAAGTTCACAGATACCTGTCACTCTACAAAATTCCAACTTAACAGCCTAAGGTCTAACCCAAATAATCTACCTGTAACGATCTAAAGAATGGATTGACATCCAACTCGTCTATTTCAGCCATAATGCCTAATTGGCGGTCAATAAATATTCTTAATTCTTAACGATTTCAATGCACTTTCACTGATCAAAGTGTAATCAATGTGAATCATGAGATTTTGACAGTTGACCGGAAATACATTCCTCTCGAACTTCTCTAAATTTACCGATCATATTTAAAGGAAAGGCCCGTTACGTCCGCATATCATCCGGGTTCTTCAATCATGGAAGCGGTATGTTAGAAAACAACCCCAGCACATGAAAATTTCACAAAAAATCTGTCTTGCATGTTCCTATTAGTTAATGCAAGTTAAAATGCCTTCAAATCTTTCCAATATTTGTAATTTTCAGCGAGTCTATAGTCCTGATTTGAATACCAGGCTGCTGCATAGTTAAAAGATAGCCAAAATTTGTCTCACAGAAAATCAGTTGCACTTAAAATCATATTCTTCTTCTATATGAGTAGCCAGAGAGCATGAATTTAATCACAAAAATCATTTGTAGCCCCAACCAAGATTTGATATCAGGGATGACGATCCAACGCGTGCAAATGCTCTATCTTCTGAGCTAAAGGAGTACCTTGCTAGAGCAGCCAACACAGGGTTTTATAAATCTGTTAAGGTATACTGGTAGCTCCTAATATCGTGGTACGTAGCTACGTAGAAACGGTGACGTCACAATTGAAAATTTAGTTGAAATAAACGTGAATACCACAATATTATGGAATCCACAATATAAGGAGAACTTACTATACATATAACTTCCTTTTTGTGACGATTTGGGCTGTTAAGCCTATACTGTTGCCCAGGGTACAGACATACAGTACACACAGAGAGTTTCATTTACAAAATACTCGGATCTGACATAATTCATACAGTAAACACCAGCAAATGTTGGTGTTAACACAAGCATGTTTAAAATTTCATAGAAATGTATTGGCAAGTCATTAATGTCTGTGTTAACACCAGCATTTCACCAGCAATTGTCGGCGTTTTCACTTATGTCAGACCTGGGTGTTTTTTAACTGAAACACTCTGTGTGTACTGTACCTAGCAGACACCACATATACACTTAACATAGTTCATGTCTGGGTGTAGTCTGTGAGACTACAAATTAATTTCATCAAATTCAAGATCATCAAATTCAAGTTATTTCATTTTTGAAAATGCTCTAACTGAACATATGCTGAAAGTGTGTGTAGTTCAAACAAAATACAGCATGAAAATATAGCTTTTATTGATATTCGTAATTCATAAAAAAAATACCTGTGGTGCACTGACTAGCCTATAATTTTTACAAATTTGTATGAATGGAAACATACTGCTATCACTTGTAACTCATAAGGCTGTATGTCATGTCTGCTTACTAAGTGATCTGCACTGAAGAGACATAAGTTGGGCCTAAGAAAATAAATGATGTGTTTGGGGTAACATGGTTCTCAAAGTTAGGTAGGTAGGAACTTTTTTTTTTTTTTTTTACATTGTAGTAATGGAGGAACATTTCTGACTTTAACAGTGCTTGGTGTAAAATAGGCAAAAAAAGTTAGGGTAGGCATAAAATTTTCAGTAGGTTCAGGTTACCCTAAACTCACAACTTTTTTTTCTAGGCCTTGTCGAAATGCGCATATGCAGAATTTAAATTCACAACAACTTCGGTATTTAGTCATTTGTTACTGTACAGCTCACATGGAAAACGCAAAATCCTTGTTGTCATCACGGACAAATTTTGCCAAACGTGGAATTCCACCACGATCTTGAACGTGAACAACCTAATTGAGAATGTGGACAAAATATTTACCTGTGTGGACCCCTCGTGACATCGTGTTGAACGTGGAATCATCGCGGGTCAGCATCTAGAAATCATTGTGTTGTCGTGAAAAATATAATTGAAAATATTGAGCTTAATGTCAACAAATGACCATTTTCCCCAAAATTATCATAATCAGAAAGTTTGACAGGTTGAAGTTATATAAATATAATTTTCTTTGACAACCAATGTTCCCATGCAGATCGTCAAGTTATTTTAGAATTACGATATTTGCAAGCCTAAATTTTTTGTTTGTCTCGTTGGCGTTGCCGTGAAAATAAGCATGAATATTCTGTCAAACCACTGTTCTTTCAAATATTTTCAAGCGGAAATTTGCGTAGATGGAAATTAAAATAAAATATTCACTGTCAACAACAAGAATCCCTCGGCGTCGTCTAGTTGCATAATTGTCACTTGTCAGGTCTCAGATTTATAACTTTTATCAAAATATTCTTTCAAAAATTGTTGTCTATGAAATCTTTATCATAAATAGCTTAAAATTTAAAATAAAGCCTGGATATAGCACATAAAGCAGGAGTGCTTTCGGAAGCCATTAGAGTTTATATATAGTAGATAGGCACTAGGTAATTTTCTAAAAATAGAACAAAAACCGGCCAATGAAAAAAATCAATATCTCAGGTAATATGAATACAAATTAGGTAGAGGCGCTCTTTCAACAATTATTGAAGCATGCTTTTGATAATAAATACATACATATCTAGGAATGTTGAATGTTTTATTTATTTTTTTACATGCATTTGGTTTCCATTTATAATGAACTACGATACGACTGGGACAAATAATGTTAGTCCCATGGTGTAAATATTCCTGGGTTTGTATGTTTGCAACGAAATCAAACATGTTAGTCCAAGGATGTAAATATTCCTCTATTTTTATGTTTGCAATGAAATCAAACATATGTACATCTAATATTTCCTCGGTGTGGCCGCGATGGTTCCACGAGGATTCCGTTTTCAAAAATTTGTCCACGTTGGGTCACGTAATTTAAGGTGGAAGCCCTGCTACACGGACTTGGCTAATCAGTCCACGTCGCGAAAATCCACCCAAAAACAAGGACTTTGCGTTCATCCGTGTGAGCTGTACAGTATGTGTCATCTGTAATCATGGTAATGCTGTAAACTGTTTCAAATTGTAATTTTGCATCATATGGTGTGAAGAAGTGTCAGATAGGTTTTGTCCATGGATTTGATTTTAATATAGGATTTGGGGGTTAACTTATCATGATCATGATGATAGTATCCCCTAAACAGAAGTGAAGATAGGCTGTAAAACTTGTAACGGTTGAACAGAATTCACTGGTCACCGTTTGAAATTGAATAAGGGGCTCCCAGGTTTCAAGCCGCTGCAATATCATGAGAGCTAGAAAAATATTTTTCCAGCTCATTCAGTTGACCTGTTATCCAAAACCATGTACATACTAAAAAATGTTTGTATGATGTTGCCTGTCTAGGAGGTTTGAAGACTGGGTAGTTCAGTAGGAATTTTGAAAATGTAGCTTTATTTGACACAGTTCACAATTTTCATTTATCTGTCTATCTCGGGAACTATGCATGGCAGCATCATCAAACTAAACATTGGTGCATTTATCTGTCTATATCTGGGCATTATTAGTACCCCTGGCATCAGTGTCCACATTTAGATGTGTATCTTGGGGAAACTATGCATGGCAGCATCATCAAACTAAACATTGGTGCATTTGAAGTTGATTCACAGCCACAAAGAAAATCTCTGACCTACAATTTCAACTTGATTGCAATGAATTGGCTTTCAGTTAGATTTACATTTAGTTTCATATCTCAGTTACTGTGCATGTTAAAATCATCTAACCTTGCAAATGTATGCATCTCAGATGTTATATTAGCGTCCAGGCAAAATTGGGTCACTTTGACTTACATGTACATTTTTCGCTTGGCTACCTTGAATTTCAGTTTTTGGATTTCAGATCTCAGTTATTGTAAATGGTACAATCATTAAACCTTGCATATGCCTGCGTCTCTGATGATATGTCTTCCCCCAGGTATTAATGTAGGAAAGATCAACAGGAAACACCCACAATGGCCGAAAATTACAATACTTTTTAGCTTAAGTGACTTGCATTCAAATTAAGATGAGTTCAGATCTAAGTCACTGTACATGGTCAAACCTTGCATATGCATGCACCTCTAAAAAATGGTTACTTTGACTCACATTGGCAGCTTGAATGACTGACTTACATAAATTTATCAGATGAGTTCAGATCTCGGTCACGGTAGGATCATCAAACATTGTATATATGTATACCTCTCTATGGTACGTCACTATGACCTACATTTTTCGCTTTATTGACTTGACATTACAATTTTACATCAGTGTACATTCATTTACATGTACTTTTCCAAATTTATGTATGCATGCCTCTCTGATGTAATGTCAGCAGTTAGACAAAATTAGATGCTGTGACCATGTACCACAATTAAGCAAAATTTGTACATGTAATCGTTGATTATCTACGTTTATGTTTTCTGCATGTGGCAGCTTGGCTCTTTTTGCTGCTTGCAAAGCTAGTCTGTTGTCCAAAATAACAAGATTTTTGCCATCATTGTGCTTTCAGTATAAATTTGATTTCTTTTTAGTATAAACACTTACATTGTAACACTTGTATCTTAATTTTTCAGGAGTGATATAAATTAAAGAGCCTAAACATGGCTACAAAAAGGGCTGCCGAGGACCCAGGTGGCTCAGGTGAGCCACCAGCTAAGAAACATGCCACACTTCAACCGGTTAATCTTGGAACAGTTGGAAATTTGGTAATTATTTTAATATTGCTATAATTTATATGGTTTTATTGACATTGTGTGTAAAGTTATGTCATTTGACTCAGCGCATTTCATTTGGGCGCAAAATTTATTTCAAATGGGCGCAAAAAATTACTTCATTTGGGCGCAAATAAAAATCTTTCATTTGGGCGCATAATTAAATTACCTGTACGATGTGAAGTATAATCACGTAACAACAGTAGCCTTTTTAAATAATATTTGAAATAGTGGGAAAACGTAACAATGCGAATATAAATTGTGCCTCGTAAGTAAGCCAGGCCAGACAAAAAAAAAAACAAAAACAAAAAACATTCACCGACGAGAGGTTAAAGTAGGGACAGGATAAATTTAATGTGCATATTTATCAATGTGATGTGAATGCGGTTTAAATATTAAGATGTTAATATCGTGTTATTGGCTAAAAAGGGTAAAAAAAATGGAGCACTACTGTATATGCAAGTTCAAAGATCTGTTCGAGCGGAATACTTGTAACCAAGTCTGTGCAAATATTGAAGTCTCGTAAATTCCTCACTGTTGCACATTCTGCCATTTCTGTCATAAGTCATTTATATTGGTAATTTGTTCTTTATCATCTTTATCACCCATTTTGGTATATGGATTTACAAATGTTTTGATTTGATCTTCACTGAAAAGACATAAGATGTTGAAATGCGCATATGCTGAAACTCAATTAATGTAAACTTTTTTATTGCGTTATTTATACCATGGCATACAGGTTTACATATTAACAAGTTTCCTTTTGTTTAAAAATGTTAACTTTCATGATTGTAATACTTATATAGGGTCAAAGATAATGCATGTATTCGATGTAAATATATATTTGCTTGGCCGCTATGGGCGTAATTTACAAATAAATAAATTTATTTATATTTACCTGTAACATATATTACTTACCTGTACTTTTTACCTGTGTGAAATATGTGCCCATTTGAAATACTTTACCTGCGCCCAAATGAAATAACCCTACTTTCAAAAATGCACCCATCTGACTCTAAGATCTTAATTTTAAGTACAATGTACCTCTTTACTGAACTGATACATAGAGATAGAAGTTTTGTTTCTAATATAAACAATATTGTAGACAATAATAGATGTTTCTTTTTGTGGCCAAATCAATTATTGGAGACAACATTCAAAATTGCAGAAACAAAACTTCTTTTATTTTTTTTATCGGTAATGTACTAAATCATTTGAAAAAACCAGTTTTGAAAAATAAAAACAACTTTTCATTAGTTTTCAAGAAATCCGGAAATTGATTATTTATTTGTAAAAACATTGGTAATGGTATGATCCTACTGGTATTGTAGATGTATTTTAAACATAGTTTATTGACTAATAAATCAATTGGATTGAACACCAGTTATAACAACTGACTAGGTTCTCTCCATGTTATAGATGTTGATTACTCAGACGCACTGATTTGCTATGTGGCTTATTATATTTTTTTACCAGTATTTTTTTTGTATTCGGGAAGTAGAAAATATAGAAAATATTGGCCGCACAAGATCAAAGAAAATTATTCAAATTTGATACTAAGTCTTGCCCTGATAAAGTCTTTCAAATACAAAATGTTCTATATTCAGGCAGTGAAGTCAGTCATGTGAATGTTCGCTTATTATAAACACATTGATAACTGCATTTTTTGTCTCGCCTGCAACGAAAGTCACTGAAAGAGAGACATAGGTATTACTTTTGGACGGCAATGGCGGCGTAAACTTTCTTAATAACTTTTGAAGTATATCACTTATATGCAATATCTTTTGTACACAGATAGCTTATGGTTGGAACTTTCTAGCAACGCATGTTTCAGATGACCTTGATCTTGTCTTCATGGTTCAGTGACTTCATGAAAATTGCAACATACATGTAGTTTCACATTCAAGTTGATTTCTCTGGATTTGTAATCCATAGATCCATTATATTTAGTGTATTGATGTATCTTAGTGGGGAAATGCCAGTCTGCCACTTGTCATATGACCTCAACCTCATTTGCACGGTTCAGTGACTTTGTAAATTTTGCAACATAGTTTAACATTCAAGTCAATTTATGAGGCACTGTACTGTTTAGACATACTATATTTTGTCTTTTGGTATATCTAGGTGGGTGTGTGCCAGCCTGACACATGTCATGTAGCCTTGACCTCAATTGTATGGTTCACTGACTTTGATTACTTTTTTACTTGAATACTTATTTTTCTGTAACTAAAACACATAGATTCATCATATTTGATATGTTGCTACATCTAGGTGGCTGCATGCCAGTCTGACACCTGTCATGTAACCTTGACCTCAATTTCATGGTTCATTGACTTTGAACATTTCTTTACTTTTATACTTATTTCTATGTAGGTATTATACCTAGAGTCAACATATTTGGTCTATTGCATCATCTAAGTGGGCACAAGCCAGTCTGGCACCTGTCATGTAGCATTGACCTCAATTTCATGGGTCATTGACTTTGACCATTTCTCTGTAACTAGAACACTTACAGGCATCATATTTTGTCTAATGCTACATGTAGGTAGGCACATGCCAGTCTGACACCTGTCGTGTAGCCTTGACCTTAATTTCAAGGTCCATTGACTTTGATCATTTCTGTTTAACTAGAACACTTAAAGGCAACAAATTTTGTCTAATGCTACATCTAGGAAGGCACATGCCAGTCTGACTTCTCTCATGTAGCCTTGACCTCAATTTTATGGTCCATTAACTTTGATCATTTCTTTGTAACTAGAACACTTACAGGCATCTTATATGGTCTATTGTTACATCTAGGTGTGCAAATGCCAGTCTGGTGCCTGTCATGTCAGGGATGACGCTACTATATAATTTAGGGCCGCCTGGCGGCCCCATTCCCCAAACAAGAAAATTCCCAATCGCGGCAACGATGACTACAAAATCCGGACTTTTTTTCATATCCGTCTCCGGTGAATCTTTCGTTCCGATCCGTTTCACCTTTTGTTAGAACCGGAAATTACTCAAAACATCGCAGTAACATCCAGAAGTAATTAAATAATGCAATTTACGCTATTTACGACCACCCCGAAATTGAACAAAATGTGTGAGGTCGCAAATGTCCATAAGGGAAAATCTTGAGAGTCAGAATGCATAAAATGAATTATAAGTTCATTGTCGTGTCTAAAATTCGAGACTTTCATCCAGGACTTTTGAAGTATGTGGTAACGTGCAAATGCTTTCATTGCCAAAGATACGGTTTGCATTGAAATAAATATTGAACAGTTATGAATTGAAATCTGAGTTTCTTAACAAGGGACTCTTAACTGGTTGAGAATTTGGAACTGTACTTCCTATAGGGGTGCTTTCATTTCTACAAGTTAAAACGAAATATGGAAATGACTTGTTTTTTATGAATGAATGACTGCATAGTCATTTCATGGAATGAGGTATATATATCATTGGGTGTGAAGGGTTTGATTTTGGTGATAATATTGAAATGTGTAAGTCATCTTAATTTGCAGACAGTCAAAGAATTTCTGACAGAATGTTGATTTGCTTTCATATTGAAAAAGAGCAATACTTCTTTCATTGATGATTAGCTTGATAAAATTCAAATCTGGTGTAATTTGAAAAAAAAAAAATGTAACATATAGTCTTAATGTTTTCAACTCTTTTTGTGTGTACTTGCACATATTCTTGTTGTATACAAATGTATGCTGCAGTATTTGATGTATTTTCATTTTTCCCAATCTAAGTTGTCGCGATGCAAAATTCCCAATCTGTTGGATGGGGGACCCATTTGAAAAGAGTTAAAATCATCCCTGCATGTAGCCATGAGTAATTATTTTTTGAAGATATGCATATACAGGCAAGACATTTCTGTGTCTACACTTGTTTATAGCTTTTTGTTGATACTAACTTGTTAAAACTGATTAAGGAATTAGGAATCGAACAATGGCCTCAGTCATAGTGGATCCACTGTATTTTGTAGGAGGAGCTTGATAAAAAGGTGCTAGCCTTAAAAAAATAAGAAACTAGCTAAGAGGATAGAACACAAAAAAAAAGAGAGCAGAGATATTGAACAATGGCCGCAGTCATAGTTGATCCACTGTAATATTCATTATTGATTTTGTAGGAGGAGCTAGATAAAAAGGTGCTAGCCTTTCAGAATAAGAAACTAGCCGAGAGGATAGAACAAAGGAAGAGGGCAGAGGAAGAATTAAGGAAGAGAATAGAACAATTAGAATTCAGACAGAGAACTGATGATGCTGTGTTAATGATTGTAAATCGATATTGGAATCAGGTAATGTGTATTGCTTGTTGGAGACTGGAGTGCAGTATTCCCAAAAGTTTAATTATATTACCAAAAACAGTGTTGGCGCTAGAAGGTCGCCACGTCGCCAGATGCGAATTGAAATCTTGAGTGGCGAAGAAAGTTTCATCTTCATTCGCCACATTGGCGAATTGAAAAAAATAGGTGTTTTCAAAGCATAAAGTTAAAACCTTATTTGGTTAGTGTAAAGATGGTTTGATTTCAATAACCGCTAGCTTTATTCATCAAAATATTAAAGAGAAACTTTAGAAATCCATGCAAACACCTCCGTTTGGTGAAAAAGAAAACAAACTTTCTCACTTCCGGTTTGTCCAAATACCGCAAAATTACCAATATGTCCAAATACCGCAAAGTACCTAAAATACCAAAAAGAAGAACATGTAGAATGTCCAAATACTGAAAACAAAGTTGCCTTTTTGTATAGACTAGATAGAACACTTAAAGTATCACTGTCCTTACTGAAAACAAGGTTTATAATTGTCAATGAAAACAAATTGTTTTCCAATGAATTCAAGTTGATTATTACACAAAAATGCACAGGTGACATCTGATTAAAATTACTGTGGAACTTTTTTCTATAGCCATTGAAAGATTTGGAAATTATTTTTGTATACAGCAAGATGTTTTATAAAGACATTCAAAAATAAAATGAATAATTGAAACCATACATGCCATACCATGTCAAATAAAATAGAATCATGTGTAACAAAATTCCAGCATTCAAAGCAGATTGACCTAACGTAACCATTACTGACTTAAGCTACCGTAGAGAAAGGGTATGAAGATATAGAAGAAAAAAACAATCTTCATTGCTAAGATACTATGAGAAGATAAATGAATTAAAAGGAAAAACATATTGAAAGGAAATATTTTATGTAATTATTTTTAGTGGCTAAAGCTTTTTTAATGTGGCTAATGAAAATCTTGGGGTATTAGCCACAGTGGCTAATGCAAAATTTTTCCTACCGCCAACACTGAAAAATTGGTCGGGCAAGCAGGGCTCACCACACTTCAAAATAACAGGGAGACTTGAAGTCTCCCTCAAGGTACAGATAGGGAGACTTGTTTACGTGTATCCGCAACTGAATTGAAAGGAATTTTTTATTTGTTTCCCATTGATTTTGAGTTTTTTTAGTTGAAATGGCAATAAATCAGTTTTAATCATTCAAATATTATTGTTATCACATGGTCTGCAATGTAGATTTAATTTGAAAAAAAAATATTTTAGCTGTATCAGACCCTAAAAGCTTATGGTGGAGGTGCNACATAGTTTAACATTCAAGTCAATTTATGAGGCACTGTACTGTTTAGACATACTATATTTTGTCTTTTGGTATATCTAGGTGGGTGTGTGCCAGCCTGACACATGTCATGTAGTCTTGACCTCAATTGTATGGTTCATTGACTTTGATTACTTTTTTACTTGAATACTTATTTTTTTCTGTAACTAAAACACATAGATTCATCATATTTGATATGTTGCTACATCTAGGTGGGTGCATGCCAGTCTGACACCTGTCATGTAACCTTGACCTCAATTTCATGGTTCATTGACTTTGAACATTTCTTTACTTTTATACTTATTTCTATGTAGGTATTATACCTAGAGTCAACATATTTGGTCTATTGCATCATCTAAGTGGGCACAAGCCAGTCTGGCACCTGTCATGTAGCATTGACCTCAATTTCATGGGTCATTGACTTTGACCATTTCTCTGTAACTAGAACACTTACAGGCATCATTTTTTGTCTAATGCTACATGTAGGTAGGCACATGCCAGTCTGACACCTGTCATGTAGCCTTGACCTTAATTTCAAGGTCCATTGACTTTGATCATTTCTGTTTAACTAGAACACTTAAAGGCAACAAATTTTGTCTAATGCTACATCTAGGAAGGCACATGCCAGTCTGACTTCTCTCATGTAGCCTTGACCTCAATTTTATGGTCCATTAACTTTGATCATTTCTTTGTAACTAGAACACTTACAGGCATCTTATATGGTTTATTGTTACATCTAGGTGTGCAAATGCCAGTCTGGTGCCTGTCATGTAGCCATGAGTAATTATTTTTTGAAGATATGCATATACAGGCAAGACATTTCTGTGTCTACACTTGTTTATAGCTTTTTGTTGATACATGTACTAACTTGTTAAAACTGATTAAGGAATTAGGAATCGAACAATGGCCTCAGTCATAGTGGATCCACTGTATTTTGTAGGAGGAGCTTGATAAAAAGGTGCTAGCCTTAAAAAAATAAGAAACTAGCTAAGAGGATCAGTCAGGGGTGTAACCTATTCAAGTTATCAAATGAAGTACTTTTGTGTAACTGAATTGAGTGATCATGTATTTTCAGCAGTAACTTATTTAAGTTATCAAGTGTTGATTTCTTGAAAATGTCCAACTTGGATTACAAATTTCTTTATGATAAAGATTTTTCTCAAACAAACAATAGTTTTTCCCATATGGTTTAGAATCTTAACTGTGTAATTACCCAACAATTATAAATGCACAAAGAGAGGAAATACATGCGCCAACCCCCATAAAGATTGGACCCTTGGGAAATTAAATCTCAATTATCTTTGAAATGGTTCATCAAAATCAATTAGACAGGCCATCATTAGATTGAGGTCAATCTGAACTACTTAATATATGTGTAATAATAAACTTAACTGTGACCAATAAATAAGAATTCCAACAAAACTGAATATATTGTAAAAAAGACTTCAATAACTGAATGAAGTTATCAGCAGAGTAATGTCCCTTGATCAACAAAACAGTAACTCATATAGGTTATTGCTTCATAACTGGTATAAGTTATTTAAAGAAAGTCAGTAATTCATAGTAACTCATTTAAGTGATTTTGGTGATAACTTATTTAAGTTGCAGCCCTGACTGAGGATAGAACAAAAAAAAAGAGAGCAGAGATATTGAACAATGGCCGCAGTCATAGTTGATCCACTGTAATATTCATTATTGATTTTGTAGGAGGAGCTAGATAAAAAGGTGCTAGCCTTTCAGAATAAGAAACTAGCCGAGAGGATAGAACAAAGGAAGAGGGCAGAGGAAGAATTAAGGAAGAGAATAGAACAATTAGAATTCAGACAGAGAACTGATGATGCTGTGTTAATGATTGTAAATCGATATTGGAATCAGGTAATGTGTATTGCTTGTTGGAGACTGTCTCAGGGATATGGAGTGCAGTATTCCCAAAAGTTTAATTATATTACCAAAAATTGGTCGGGCAAGCAGGGCTCACCACACTTCAAAATAACAGGGAGACTTGAAGTCTCCCTCAAGGTACAGATAGGGAGACTTTAGGTCATGACAGGGAGACTTGTTTACGTGTATCCGCAACTGAATTGAAAGGAATTTTTTATTTGTTTCCCATTGGTTTTGAGTTTTTTTAGTTGAAATGGCAATAAATCAGTTTTAATCATTCAAATATTATTGTTATCACATGGTCTGCAATGTAGATTTAATTTGAAAAAAAAATATTTTAGCTGTATCAGACCCTAAAAGCTTATGGTGGAGGTGCTCCTACATTTAGGTTAGATTAATACTAAGGATAATTTTATATAATTTTCTTTTCATATATCATTAGTTTATCACTCAGTTGCTCTATGAGACATTGTCTGATCCTGTACATTCGTATATGAATGGTTCTCCAAATATTGGAGGAATACACAGATAAGGGATTGCAAGTCACTTTCTGTTTTTATCAGAGTTGAAACGTATATATTTGGGACAATTTCCATTGAATTTTCTGCAATAAATGTATATTATTAAGTCAACTAGCATTGATCTACAACTCTAAGAACCATGAGATGATATAAACATGATAAAGAACGTTTGAGCTTTGCAGAACACGGAGATAAGCTTTTAGAAATCTTTCAATTTACTTCCTGTTACCGTAAATAGAAAAGATAACACAGCGACTTTTCGCAAGTCACCAGGCAACTCCAACTCGCTTTTGGGAGCATCTTTAGGTGACTTGAAGCACAATTGGGCGACTTAATCGCCCTAATCGCTCAGTTTGGTGAGCCCTGGGCAAGCACTAAAAATATCAAACCAAAGCTTGACTTGCCTCTGTATTAAATAAAATATGGAATATTATCGTGTTTTCTCCGGTCTGGTTTGGGTTCTACCAAGTCAGATGTCAGCTATTGCAAGTCTATTCCATAGTCAGATCATTACACAAACTGTATAACTTTGACCATTCTTAAGAAAACACTGCAATTTTAAAGATTGAATCACAGTTAAGCATTTTTAGCTCACCTGGCTATGCCAGGGTGAGCTTTTGCCATCACTTTGCGTCCGTCGTCCGTCCGTCTGTAAACTTTTCATTCAAAGATCTTCTCCTCTGAAACCTCTGGGCCAATTGAAACCAAACTTGGCCACAATAGTCCTTGGGTTGTCCCCTTTAAAAATTGTGTCGCTTAGGTCTGTACATCATCCAAGATAGCCGCCAGCTGGGACCAAAATTTAACATTGGACCCTATGGAAAAAAAAACGTTTCAAATTCTATTTCTCTGAAACTACTCGGCCAATTGGAACCAAACTTGGCCACTATAGTCCTTGGGTGGTCCCTTACAAAAAAGGTGTTTTTAAAGGTCTGCCCGATTTCCAAGATGGCCGCCAGCGGAAAACATAGTTTTAACATTGGACCGTATGGGAAAACACTTTCAAAGATCTTCTTCTCTGAAACTACTGAGCCAATTAGAACCAAACTTGGCCACAATAGTCCTTGGGTGGTCCCTTACAAAAAAGGTGTTTTTTAGGTCCTTGTGATTTCCAAGATGGCCGCCAGCCGAAACATAACTTTATGATTGGACCCTATGGGAAAACATTTTCAAAGATCTTCTTCTCTGAAACTACTGAGCCAATTAGAACCAAACTTTGCCACAATAGTCCTTGGGTGGTCCCTTACAAAAAAGGTGTTTTTTAGGTCCTTGTGATTTCCAAGATGGCCGCCAGCGGAAACATAGTTTTATCATTGGACCCTATGGGAAAACATTTTCAAAGATCTTCTTCTCTGAAACTACTGAGCCAATTGGTACCAAACTTGGCCACAATAGTTTTTGGGTGGTCCCTTACAAAAAAGGTGTTTTTTCGCCAGCGGTTGACATAGTTTTAACATTGGACCCTATGGGAAAACACATTCAAAGATCTTCTCCTCTGTAACTACTGGGCAAATTGGACCCACCTTTGGCCACAATAGTCCTTGGGTGATCCCTTACAAAAAAAGTGTTTTTAAGGTCTGCACGAATTCCAAAATGGCGCCAGCGGGAAAACATAGTTTTAACATTGGAGCCTTTGGGAAAACACTTTCAAAGATCTTCTTCTCTGAAACTACTGAGCCAATTGGAACCAAACTTGGTCACAATAGTCCTTGGGTGGTTCCTTACAAAAAGGGTGTTTTTTAGGTCCGCGCAATTTCCAAGATGGCTGCCAGCGGGGAACATAGTTTCAACATTGGACCCTATGGGAAAACATTTTCAAAGATCTTCTTCTCTGAAACTACTGAGCCAATTGG